>JAPYZM010006593.1:0-21630 GCA_030522845.1 Psyttalia concolor | reverse complement strand
GAGGTAATTTGTTACTGATAGTTTCTCAAGAGGTCTCAATAGCCCCATGTGTTATTTCAAAATCGAATTCTGCTTGATGATGATGCGCAGTTATCACAATAATATAGGTATAATAATAGGATAATTTCCTAAATTATTATAAATATAATATTTTTGTAAATACTATTTAGACAGATAGTGGAATTATGAGTGGATAGAAAAAATTCTGAAGATCTGTTTCGTAGCGGCTTAACATCACAGAAATGGCTAGTGAATCTTCTACTGAATGAATAATTTCTTCACCTGTCCTTGTCCAATCCCCCCAGGGAAATACAGCTCGTCAATGAATCCCTACCCACTTGACTCACTCACAGGTGCTCAATGCATTTCGTCTTGACCTTTGAACAGAGTCAAAATAATTAATCGCGTCAGTATAATGACGAATGACTGTATCCCTCTTGCGAGTCTCGTTGATGATTATAATTGATTGGGGTTCCGTCAAAATTTTTTCCACCGAAATCGCTCAACAGAAAAATTTCTCACGGATCTGCGAAGAAAAAATTAATGAGCTCCCAGTATAGTTTCGGGATTTTTTCACCCCTCAAGGATTTGTGAAATTTTCTCAGGAAATATCATCTATTTCATTCATTAATATGGGCGTCACTCTCGTTTCTGCTGACCAGTTCGAGATGACTTCCATCGGGTTTAACGAGTTCTCAAGTTTGAGCCCTTTCTCCGCGAGTGAAATGGAAATTGATACACTCGCGCGAACGCCGGCCACACCCCTCTCCACTGTTACGTCTATATATTCTTTCTTCGAGGAATCTTGGAGGCGAGTCGCTTGTGAGGAGCAAATTTTCCTTTCATTTTAACTGGGGTTAAATGCAACTTTTTTTTCTTTTTTTTTTCCCCCCCATTTCAGGCCCGAGCGCTGTTGCTGCAGTGATCATGATGATGATGTGATGGTGATGGTAATCAATGCACCCATTATAATAATTAATGGAAAAAGCTAGATAAGTGTGTTAAAGGACTGAGGACTTGTGATATGAGATGAGTTGTAGTAATACGAGCCCTTAGTCCCGTAATCTGAAAGCTGTGAGTTTGAAATCTGTTACTAGATTGTATGGATTTGCATGCATACTGCATGATAAGAATTTATGGTAAAGGAGGGTAGAAAAAAAATTGGTTATTTAAAGAAATAATTTCCGTCAAGAGAATTGTTCATTCATCATCTATTATGATGTATTATCACCGCACTTGCCGTATGAAATGAACGAATGAATCCGAGTCACGTATAAATATCCTCAAGTCCTTTCACCAATCCGACCAATTCCATCGGCACAAATTCTCTCAAATTATTCTCCAATCGTGAAGTAATTCCACTCCAGAAAGTAAATAAATAAATCATAGGAAATGATAAAACCTCGTCGAAGGAACTTGGTCGATTTTAAAGAGAAGTTGCCCACCCGGCTGACCAATTAATCCCCCCAATTAATTCTATTAACAATCAGTGAATAGTAGCCAATGGATCTATTCAAAGGTAACTCGAAGAAAGGAAAAGAATAGAAAAGAATAGCAGGGGAGGAAAAAATTAAGGAGCGACAAGCGTGATCATAGCGAATGTCAGTGGCACCAGGAAGTGATTGCTTTCATCGTGAACGTCAGTGAAGGTCCTTCTATATAAGTAACAGACTGCTCTCATTTGCAGTACACTTCCTCTCATTGATCTCCAACAATAACGGAGTCATGAATATTCTGATTTGTTCAGTTCTTACCATTGGATTTGCCATGGTGATTGCATACGACGATTTATACGGACATTCTCATGGTTTTTCTCATGGGCCCAAATTGATATCCCAATCTGTTCATCTCAAAGAAATTCCCACGAAAGTAGTTAAGATAACAAAGACTATTGCAGTGAAGGTGCCTGTGCCGTATCCAGTTAAGGTGAGTAGATGAGCTAAAGTGTTACTAGATTTTTTAAATATCATCATAAAAATGAATGTTTCATCCTCACGTGATTTATATTTATTCGCCATTTGCCCATTTATTCTATTCGATAAAATTGAGCGAAATGAGTGTAATAATAATAATTTATTAAAATGTATATTGTTTCTTTGATTGAGGTTCCCGTTCACGTACCCGTACCAGTACCAGTGAATCATCCCTTCCCCATTCCAGTTCCCCAGATTGTCAAAGTTCCGGAGCACGTGCCCTACGAAGTCTCCAAGCATATACCTGTGGAGCTGCCGCAACAGGTGCCAGTGCTTCTCACTAAGCCTCTACCCTATCCCCAACCTTATCCTGTTCCTCATCATGTGAAGATCACTGAACCACTACCATATCCCGTACCCCATCCAATTTCCTTTCCCTCGCACGAGGGATCCAGTCACAGTCAGTTGAATCACGTCGATGGAGAAACTCATCATGAGGATGCATCAAATTCTTATCACTCGAGTACTCAACATGAGGCGGAAGCCGAGGAGAAGAAGTTCGATGCCTCCCAGCCAATTGTTGTACAGCCGCATGAGTGATATTTGTCAAAAGCTCGAGTATCTCTTTGTAAATAAATTTTTTATACTGTTTGTTATTTTCTCTCGTTGTTACGTCTTATGCCGGCGTTATTAAAGTTTTTGTTATTATATAAAAAATATCATTTGGTCGACTTTTATATTGTTCTGCATTTTCAATTCCTCTTTGAAATAAAATCATTGAACGAGATTTCTCGAGAGTGTGTTTTTCAAAAAGCTGTATTTTAAAAGAATGAATAATATTTTAATAATATTTTATAGATTGTATTATTATATATTATTATTATTATTATTATTATTATTATTATATTTAATTAATGAGAACTATTATACTAGTTGGTTAAAGTTGGTTAAATATTATTACTATTGTTTTTGTTTTTCATAAAACAACTCATAAATAAAGCATTAAATTGTTTTTTGGAAAGAAAGTTGCTCGTGTGTATAGTCAAATTTTCTTGGACGGCCGATGGTGAAAGGCAGATGTCGCAGAGATTACTGAGAGGATTTCATTATTTCTAATTTATATAGGAAATAAATTCCGGTATAATGAGTAGAAATTTATGAGCAAGATTAAATGCTAAGCTTTATATTTTATTCGGATCTTGACGATTTAGTGCCACACACAGTTAATTAATTTTTCAGGAGCTCTCGTAATTTTGATGAACTTGTTAATTCCGGGCTGGCAATTTGGTGGCTTGAGAATACTCAATTTTGGGTGGAAAAAATATAATGAAATATATTTTTTATTTCAATGTTCTGTCTTCTATTTCAAGGTGGATTAAGAAGGAAGTGAGAATCGTTTTTCCCGGGTAGATTTCTTCCAGACTCATTCACACATGCAGATTCCTGCCGATATTCATATTAGAAAGTCTTCATACCGGGCTTACTTCATTACCGATTGACGCTGATTGTTCCCTGATCAGAAGAATCGGTTCAGCTTGTGGCGACATGTGCGGCATTATTTCAAAGTTATAATTATAATTATAAATTAGTTGCATTGCCTGGAGGACTGTAAAAAGGAATGACTGCATAAAAGGACAATAAAATTACACGACAATGTAGGGAAAAAACATTTATTGCACAGACAGTGGCTGACACCACGAATTCAATACTAAGTCATACTCCAGTGATTGCCGAGTACTATATATAGGAGCACTTGGCGTCACGAAGCGTTCAAGAGATTGCTCGAGGAAGTGCTCGTTAGACCTACCAAGAGGAAGAGTATGAGGAATATCCGGAATTCCAGCCATCGGAATATCCCGACTGATGTTTCTCCAGGATAATCGGTTGAGAGACCGGGACGGCGACGTGTTTGATGACTGGCACGGGATAGGGCTCGGGCACTTTGACGGGATATGGGGCTGGAACTGCCACCTTAATTGGCACAGCCACATGTTTGGTCACCTCCACTGGATACAGCTTGGGAATATGGACTGGGTATGGACGATCGACTGGTACTGCATATGGCACCTGTTTCAACATAACGAATAAGTATAATTATCGCGAGATAGGCGAGATTAGCCAATCTGTATTACTTGAAAAGATATAATCAAGTGCGGCCGAGCGTGAAGCGCACAAATTTTCAGTACTTTAAGCCATGTCCACTTGCTGGCTAATTGTTTTGATCCAATTGACGACCGTCCCCTCGATCGTCGATAGGAAAAAAAAATATTCTTCCTCGATAGTTAATCAAGAATTTTCAGAACTAATCATTACCATAAAGTTATTATATTATATGAAAAATTAGTTAATTAAATCATTTGAATCATTGAATTCAAATTGAAAAAATTCAATGGTCAAATATAATTATTTTATTTGTTCAAATTATCTGAACTATTTCAACAGACAGATAATATGCCCATTATATTATTTGCTCGTTTGCCATTGACAGTTTAATTTCACAGCAGATCTCACTTAGAAATGATTTTTACCTTCACTGGAACTGGAATGTGTTTCTCGATTGGAACAGCGATGGCAGGCCCGGGGACCGGAATTTCTTTGGTGATGACTGTTGACACACCCGAGGAGAATGAGGGGAAATCGGACAGGCCGGAGTAGCTCGAGTAGCTTCCCAATCCGACATCATGTCCGTATCCGTATCCCAGGCCGAGAAGTCCACGTTTGTCTTTCTTCGAGTCCGCCGGGGCTTTCTTCTCCTCGGCGAGGACAAGTGCCACCAGAGCCCCGACAATAATCACCTGAATAATCACAGGAATTACATTAATCCCCAAATCCCCATGGAATCAACAATTTAATATTTGTAATTTTCGTCACTGGCGACGATAACACAGAAGAAAGAAAAAATTAAAAATGGAGAATATTTCACTCTCCATAGCGTTTCCAAAATTTTTCAGAAAAAAATCATTTAATTTAATTGAAATTAAAGTTTAATTTTTAATTTGTAATTTTAATTTGGACATTGTTTTACTTTGTGGCTTAAAATAAAATTCAAACGAGAAGACTTGGAAATATCAATTTAATATAAATCGCTTGAATTAGGGAATGACGAGATTTTTTATGAAATATTTTTAAGTGTCACATGGCGGAAGGGCAGTACCTTGGTTTGCATGTTGCTGTTACTGGGGTAGGATTGCAACTGTGAAGAGCATCGCGAAGATACCTTCTTTTATACCTTGAACATGGAAACCCCTGGCTACCCGTGACAGTGGATTACACGGTTTGAGGTCTCGTATGTGTGCTCCGAAGAACGAGAGCCCGAAAAACACTGGCCACCAACCAAGAACTTGTCACTTTCTTACGCAATTGCCGAGCTGATGGTGACAAATATGTGTTACGAGTTCAGTTGCGTATGTGATCGTCACTCGGGAGTTCCGGTAGTTTTACATGTTCCCGAACATCCCAAGATCCAAATTCTCGAGAGGAAAATTCGTCAGCGAACCAATTTGAGAGACAAGAGAATAAATCCCTGGAGATGGTAAGTCAGCACAATAATTTGTACAAAAATATAAATTTATGAAATATTTCTGCACTTGTCGTAGAATTTGGACGATTTATCGTCGCACCAGATTTTTAGAAATCGGCTCCATCGTCATTTGCCCAAATGTCGTTATGCTAATAATTTGCATTATGAAACTGTATAATTTCGAGACCAAAACTGTCGCATATCACCACAATTGCGCAATGCAACCTGTTTCAGTAATGATCTAGAAATCCGGATTTTAAGAAATTGGGGGAAAAAATCGGTTGTCAATGGCGGATATAAAATCACCGAAGCAGCACTGCTGGCAGTCGATTTTCGATCTCGTGTGGCCAATGGTATTTTAATGAGAAATTGACGATTTAAAAAATATTTTCACTCATCTCTATGGAAACTGGATGGGATGGAGAGAGACTCATTTAAAACCGCTACGATCACAATTGGTCATTTTTTTTCCCTGTCAATTTTTGAGGTGAAACGAGGTGGAACGAGGAGGAAGGGGGGGGGGGGGGGAATCGACCGCGAATATAAAAGCCCGGACAAGCTTCTATACTGTTGCCTTCCGATCGCTCGTGTCCGCATTAATTACCCTTTTACATTCCCATTGTCATGGAAACGTGGCGAAATAACGAACAATAGATCGATACAGCAACCGATTTGCCTGTTGAATAAAAAAATTAAAATTTTACGCGACACATCAGCCGCCATGAGGTCGAAGAAAGTCGAAATATTTAGCTCCGCTCCGCATTTTTATTTCTGACAACACCGCAGTTGATAAAAATCAGCAGAGTATCATTGCGCTTTATAATAATATAATAATTATGAAAACACAAAAATGATAAGACAATAACGAGGGAATTTAACCGGATTTTTCTCGCAATGAATTCCTTTTAATTGAGCCGTTTTATGGTGTAGCTTGTAAATCGTTTCGTGAAAAAGTAGTTTAGTCAATCTGCGCAACGTCTTTCGACAGAGTGAAGACATTATGAATTTTACCATAAAATCTTTCTTCCCCCATGAAATCTGACGAGGATGTATATATTTTTTTATTCATCGGTAAATTAACGATTCAGTTATTGGTTAGTTTTCGCCATTTTATAGCTCTTGAAAAATTGAGTAATCGGATAATGGCAGTATCTCCAGGCTCTTTTCACACGGTTTACATGCAACCAATGGGTGCGGGCGGTGGGTATAATCATATATGCATCTGCCAAGGCCTCACACTCCGGGATCCTGAGTTACGACGTAGAGGATAATCTGTCATCTGTATCCTACATGAGAAATCAATTATTTTTATCTCATATAATAATATTCCAGCCCTTCTATACTAATCAATCGATCAACAGATCTTTGATCTCCCCACATGGAAACAATGCCGTCAACGGGACTGAACAATTCCCATAGTTGAAGGCAGAATAAAACACTCGGCTTCTTACGAAAACGTCACAGAATTTATTTCATCAATCTAAAACAAGTACTTCTCAACAGTTTTGGTTGCGTATTGACGATACGATGTTTTGAGATGCTCAGTTGGAGGGTATTTTAATTACTTTAGCTTTTAGGAAGAGGTGTGAGATTGGCGATTTGGTGGGAAAAGTCTCGCTGAAAATTTTTTTTTTTTTTTTTTTTTTTTTTTTTTTTATGGGAAAAGTATGGGATAGAGAAGATAGAAACGATGTAACAGTTTGGTAATTGCACGCTAAATCCAAATACTGATTTATTTAGTAGTGGCCGTATCCGTGAATACCGTCGAGTTCACCTAAGTGACCATGGCTTTCCTTAACGATCACGGGGACTTGTTCCTTGATATAGACAGGTTGAGGAACTGGTACCTGGAAAATATTTTTTTCATTTTCTCTATTTTTTTCTGTTATGATTGAAAAAAAATATATATATATATTATTTCCACGATAGATAACCTTTTAAACTTTTGGTGACTGACAAATTGATAATAAATGTAATAATATTTACCTTGACGGGAACGGGATGTGGCACTGCAACCTTGACGGGATAAGGTGCTGGAACTGCAACCTTAACCGGGTAGGGCTGTGGTACAGCGACCTTGACGGGGTAGGGCGCAGGAACTGGGACTTTGACGGGGACAGGGTATGGCCTGTCAACGGGAACATGAACAGTTTTCGTCTGGACGACTGGGTACGGCTGGGGAACGGGCACCTTCACAGGGACGGGGTATGGTCTGTCAACCGGTACCTAGAAATAATTGAAAAAAATTTTAAAATTCCAAAGAGCCCGCGGCGGGTTATCATTTTTTTCAGTAAAAATGTCTGGTGAATTTTATATTGATAATAATCTCGGATCCTCCATTCCACCCATTCCAACTGTCATCCAGTGGTTTCCTGCGGCCTTTGTGATGTAAAAATGTGGGTTATTACCTTGACTGGGTAGGGACGATCGACGGGCACGGCCACGGGGTATGGCCTGGGCACCTCCACGGTCTTGTGCACGGTCTGGACGACAGTGTGATGAGCATCGTGACTCAAGTCCAATCCGTGTCCCAGGCCGAGTGTCAGCCCATGTCCCAACCCATGTCCCAAGTCACTACCGTATCCACCGAGATCTCCGTATCCCAGACTCAGTCCAAGAAGCCCGCGTTTCTTCACATTCTTCTCCTCGGCGAAGGCCGTCGCCAACAGCATCAAACATATCTGAAAAATGAGATTGATGAATTAATGAATAAATTAATCAATTGTCATCTGCACACCAGCCCAAGGCCAATGACAGAGCCTCCAACAACTCAATCTAACATTCACAGCTCATTCATCCTCTTCATACGTCAACTTTTTATTGACAAAATGCTCGATGCTTCAGTCAGATAGAAATAAACAATAACCAAATTGATATTAACATTAATATTAATGAGCCTGGAATTATTTGATCAATTTTAATAATAAAATTGTTTAATTTCATGCGGAGAAAATGTGAGAGCAACAATTGGACTCCACCAAGTGTTTAATTATGAGCGATTAAAATCTATACCAGCTGATAGATAATTCAAGTGTATAATACAATGAATTTGCCAGCGGAATTTGGTGATTGTAAAATTAATATCAACGTAGATCACGACAGACGTCGCAGCAAACGTACCAAGACCCTCATGTCGATCAACTTGTATCTAGTTTCGACAAATCAGTTCTGTCTTTATTCCCGCTAAAACTACCCTTTATATAGGGAATTGACTTTCATTTACTTCTAACATCTCGGTAACAGAGAGCCAATGGCCGACTGTGATCCTTCTAATGCCACACCTACTTTGCGCCTTACACTCATTTATCCACGAACCCTGTTTGAACACAATCTGTATCTCTCTCTCTCTCTCTCAGTCTGTATAAACTAACATTATTAGATGGTAGTGAGTAGAGGGCACATATGTAGAGCCAGTCAGTGACATTGTTGTATAAACGGTGGAATCGAGGGGTTTCTCTGTATGTTAATCCAGCGCTAAGCGATTGGTAGCCCATGCATTCGACGGGCTGTTCATCATGCACCGCGCGACTTTCCTATCTCACTTTTTCTATTTATTTCTGGTTGTTGATGTATTGTATGCATACCATTCGCAGATTTTTGAGCTTCGATTGGTGGGTCATATAATACCCTCGATTCACATAATTTTTCACTTCTTTTTCCATACAACACGGATTCCCAAATAACTTAAGGTCCCCATTGAGGAGGAAAAAGACTTGAAATAAACAAAGAAAATAGGGAATAGTACTTTTACTAATAGTTGTTACTAATAGCTAAGCGATCATTTATTCTCCAATTATGTTTCATATGTCCGGGACTAATCAATAATTCGTGTGATCAATCACGGAGTTAGTCTGTTTAACAGGAGGTGTATAAACACCTCCTATTTTTTTTTCAGTCCAACAATATAGGAGTGAGCAACATTTATCCAATATATTACACTAATGTGAAAAAATTTTGCCGTTAAATTCTACACGATCCGTTTATTAATCTCTCAATCATTGATTTACTTATGCCCACAAATGACAAGAAAAATTCTCCAATAAATAATTCTTAACAATTTAAATAGAAAGCCATTAAAGAGAATTATTCCAAATGGAGAGATAATATGATACTTAATGTAGATATGAATATCATTTGTCAAGCTATTAGTGCAGGCATTGACTCATGCAAAAACATTGATTTATTTAATTTTTTTTTTCTTAGTAAAAAAAAGATCCCATTTCCGTGTGATTTCACACGCAATGAAATGCAACTCCAGGACGTCAGTGAAAACTGTAACGACTCGTTGTGTACAGAGCTCTCTTGTTCTCCGGCTGACCGGGACTTACGTAATGACAATATTTGCCAAGGGATTGCATGCTCGGTGGGTGCTATGTAGTGGACATGTGCGTGTCGTTCAAGGAAATAATATCTCTCCTTAGTATTTTTTTTTCTCCCTCGGTGAATAATAATCTTCTGCACATGGCCCGGCTTCTCATTTCTTGTGTCACGGGAATTATCGACAACTGATGCAATGAGTATTCAATTGAAAATTCCTGCCAAGGACTTCGGTCCGGTTGATTTTAAATAAAAAAAAAAAAAATAAAAAAAAAAAATGACTTGTATCATTCTACCTACGCCGGATTAATTCTTAGTGGTATACATTTATTCTCCTAATCGATGAATATAGTCGGTCGTGAGAAGTAATGCTATTGCAAATTCAAATGGATTGTCTGCATATGGGTCTCCTTCTGGAGTTGAAATTCGTGAGAACAGGACGCGGTGGTACGAGGAGGGAAAGGACTCGCTCAACAAAGCGGGGGGATATATTGTTGCAATGTGCCTATACATGAGAGACCGTTAATCCGTTTATTAACCATAGCAAGGTTGAGTTGAGTTAAAGAAGCCATTCTATTTTACTCTTGTCCTACACGGCCATGACAGAGACTGTCTTCTGTAGGTCATGTCGCTGTTGCGGGTATCTGAGTACTTGAGTTATCATTTTTTTTCCATATCACCGGATATCTTGTTCGGTTTTTACGGTTTCACCTAAACCTGCTCCCTAAAAATCTATACAAAAAAAAACATAGCTACACAGCTACATTTTGGGCCAATTGAATGGGATAAAATTCGAATGCATTTATATAAAGTTATTATTTATATATTACCTGAAACAATTTAACACAAATATATATATATTTGATAAACCGAATAAAAAATTATGTTTATTTCCGATGAAATCACTGATTAACTGTCGAAAAATTCACTAAAGATCATACTTAACGAAATAATCACGTCGACAATAAATGAATCCCACCACCGTGGGTGCCACCATTGCTCGTATTACGAGAAACTGGAGTGTATATTGCATGACTCCAGGCGTAGGTGGAGAATTATTCAATGGGCGTCTTTTCTCTTATCTCACCATTGGCACTGCCACGCGACGTAACATTAGGTATGACTATGCAGTGTTTAAAACATTGCCGGGTACAAAATGAAATCGCGAGCCGTTGCATATAGTTTGCAACGTGAAAGACTTGGCAGTAATCGGTAATGGCTCGATTCGACGTCGTCATGAGTTTCCTCTTCCTACTTGATTTCGAGATTGGAAAGATTGAATTTTTAAATAATCCAACGTGATGCAATAGCTCCAAAATCGAAACAAAAAAAAAAAAACACCAGTTTCCCTGTAATATCGAGTAATAAATAAAACTTTCAATCGACACCTGAAGACACCATCTCCAGAGAGAAAAAAAAATCCCCATCATCGCGTAAGCTAATTGAAAGTTTCGCAATTAAAATCCATTTCGAGCGCGATATCTCCAGCATTACGCGATATTTTTTCTCCCCGGGTGAGCCCTCGTATAAAGAATCCAGCCTCGGCCTTGAGCGAGAATATAGACATGCAATTCCAGTATAATATCGATGAGTAGAGTGATCGAGAATTGATTGCAACTGCGGCCAATGGCTTCTCGAGCGAGACGACCCAGTTTTGTGCGTTATCCGCGAAAAAATGCCGTTATTATTATCATATCGAGCATATAATTTAGTGTTTTTTTTTTTTTTTTCAAAGTGCGGGGTAGTTGAGACTGATAGTCAAAAAAAAACTTATGATTGTGGCGTAATGATACAAAATAGAACGACACACGTGCCGGTCTCGGGCGGACACTGACTTACCAGTCGGTACCAGGTTCGCCGGGTGTATCTACTGGTTTAGGCTAATTACTCTATTTCGTTCATTGTCCCTTGGTCCAAGGCCACGCCGGCTATTGATACTATTCCCAATCAAATCAAGGTTTTTGTGATTTTTTCTAATTGTCAATATTTTTATTGAAATGTATCCAACTGATTAGTTTAATTATTTGCTTGCGGAACTACAGAAAAAAACGTCTGATGAAATTTCTCGGGAGCTAAATGAGCTAGCATTTTGATTTTGATTTTGCTTCGATCCCTGAGAAGATTTACGTTCTCTTAGGTAGTTGAAGCAAGCCAAGAGTCACCAGCAGGACTAGCCGGGAGATCCACAAAAATCTGAAACCCCTTGCAAACTATTCAAGTAATCAATCAATTTTCTCCCAATATCTGAGTGAGAATTGATTAATTTTTTTATTAAAAAAGAAAGAACCTTTTCACAGACTAGATCACAGTTCTCAGAATCATGGCAGGTCAGATGTAATAAAGAATGGAAAAAAATTCGCTCGATTTAGTTTGGGATAAAGTGCGGATGAAAGTATTACATAATAAATGTATGGGTTACGTGGGTTTACTTGGTGCGATGGGATATAGTACACGCGCTCGTTCAACCGTAAACTCGGGTACATATAGCATAGTGACTCTCTATGCTGAGCAACAGTCCTTCGCATGTTCTTCGCATGTATCCGTATGCCCTTTCTGTGTATGTCGAGGATAATTGGACGTAAGAAGTCACATTGACTGGCTATTGGAATTATGCGGGAGACTTGCGTTATTTATGGGATTGAGTACTGAATGATGAGGCGTGCAACGGTCACGCGGGATTTCTAAAAATTTGTGAAAAAGAAATGTGAAACAAAAATTCAGTAATTTTTCAGTTTATGAAATTGACTCTTGTTGAACAAGTTGAACACTATCGTTGAGGGCAAATGAGTCATAATCAGGTTTTCTAAGTTTTTTTTTTTTTTTTTTTTTTTTTTTTTTTTTTTTTTTTATCACCGGCGATAACAGAGCTTTCTGCATCCGTAATTTAATAGACTCGTGTCGTGCTAAAAAATATTGTGGGGATAACTATGGTATATGTGACTTCTGGTATTGGACTCTTTACGCTGTGGGAAGAGAACAAATGTAAAATAAATTGATTGAAATTGATTCTCCCTTCTAACGAGATGAAACCATCAGAGATAATTCATCAGTTGATGAAGATTAATGGCATTACAATATAAAATTATACATAAAAAATAAATAAACCTGATTTCAATTTAAAAATATCTTATTCCCAACCGACTGCACATATAAATAGACAAGTCTCCAGTAATGGCCATAAGAAAAATCAAATAATTATATCAATGATAATAAATACATAATAAATGAATAAATGAATAAATAAATAAATAAATAAATAAATAAAATTCTATAGAATGGTGAGGCTGTTAAGCCTCATTGTCGGCATCATTGTCGGCCACCGGTGACTCTGTTGGCGATTCTGTCGGCCATTTACCGGCGGTCGCCGCGGGTTCGACTGTGGTCGGTGGATCGGTGATAACAATAGGCCCCAACGGTTCTACAGTCGTCGCTTTTCCGCCCTCGTCTGCGTGGGTAACTGATGATGTCGCGGAGTTGGAGAAGACTTGGGAATCTTTGATGGTCTGCTGGGTCTCTGGTTTTTCTGAGGACTCCGGATTGATTGGAGGAGCCTCCAATTCTATCGGCTTGTCGATCGGCAATGGAGGGGTCAGATCTGTTGCCGGCTCCACTGTCTCAATTTGACACTGACGGCCCATGTATCCCAATGGACAAATGCATCTGCAGTGAAAAAATTAAAGAAAGTTTTATTATAATAAAAAATTCAGGGTCAACTAATGCCTTTGAATATAATTTTAGGGAAGAAAATTTGTAAACATTTTTAGAATTTAAAATTTGCTGAATATTTCCGCCAAACTTGTTGCCAAATTTTGATGGCATTTAATTTTTACTTGGCCTGAAAGTTGTTGTTGTTTATTTTGTTGAATCCTCAATAATGATATCGAACCTGTAATCGCCATTCTCCTTAGTCATACTAATGCACGTTCCATTATTTCGGCAAATATCGGGATGTTCATTGCAGAATGTCAATTTTTCATCGCAGAGATCGCCTGCCCATCCTGGCTGACATCTGCACTCCCAGGGTCTGCGACAGGTTCCATGAACGCACCCTGGATACGGCACACACTCCGTGCAATTGGGTCCAGTATATCCAACTCTGCATCTACAAGTCCCCGGTCGTATACATCCCCCGTTCTCCCGACTGCATCCGTGCGAACAAATAGCTAAAAACAAATTATTCATTCCTTCAACGCTCTCAATTCCTCAGCCATCTCACAGGCAAAAATATATGTGATTAGTTCTTAATGCGTTTTAACCGAATTAAATATCAAACAGAGAACAGGGCGTACTTTTGTGGAATGAGTGTATCGCACCAAATGACAATTTATGAACATAAGTTTGAGTATGAGTTTTCTCGAATCAAGTTTCGAAGGAAACACTTTTCCTTCCAAACAAGGGTGCAAGTGCGTATTTTCCAGGGATCATTGTTGCTGCAAATAGGGATGGAAAATTTGGGTCTAGTGAGAAGGCCAAGTGGTGGAGGGAGCCAGTGTTTTTTGAAGAGAGCTACAGTGACCATTAATAGTTTACTAGCTGGATTGATGAAAATCATCCTACATATGTGTTTTTTTATATATGTCGCTAATAACTGGGAGTTTCAGTATGAATTTCTATTTTTGTTCAATTTTTCAATTTCAATTAAAGTAGTAGAAAAATTAGAATAAACAAATAAAGCCGGATAGAATGATTACATTGCTCTCCTTGGCCCAGGTAAAATCCCTTATTTAGACCAACTCAATTTCAGATTTCAAGATTATTTGAAAAACTTGAAAACACCTCACTCCCAACGCATTATTTTTCCATCTTACGAGTTTGGCAGAGAAAGCCCGTCCATCCCGGCTCGCAGCGACACTCCAGGGGCCCTTGACACGTTCCATGAGCACATCCCGGAAGTACAGCGCACTGTTTGCACTTGGCCCCTTGCCAACCTAATCTGCATCTGCATTCGCCGGGCCTCTCGCAGTATCCCTGACTTGGATTGCAATCTGCATCGCAGATGGGCTCCGAGCAGAACAAACCCTTCCAGCCAGGATCGCAAGCGCATTCGAAGCTCACGTTGCATCTGATGTTTGTTTTTTTTTTTTCATTGACGAGACGTCGGGGGAAGAAAAAGATAATATTATTTTACAAAATAGAGTCCTCGCGGTAACGATCACCGAATAGTCAGACGTCAGCAGAGAGAGGTTGATCATCTCAATCAGGGGTCAATGTCGCCAAAGATATATTAAATAGAAAAACTCACCTTCCGTGTCGACATCCTGGTAGTGCAACGCACTTGTCACAGAGGTCACCGTAAAATCCCAATTTACATCGGCACTCACCGGGTCTTTCGCAGTAACCTTGAAGAGGGTCGCAGCCCTTCCGGCATAGGGGCACGTCGCATAGATCGCCGATCCATCCTGAAAAAAATCCCCAATTCCCAAATTCACCCAATTTTTTTTCATTTAAAAAATTGGCTAAAATTTCATATTTTTAAAACAAAATTTTAATGAAAAAGAAAAAAAATTTATGCTACAAATAATTAAATATATTTCATATTTCGTATTCTGTTGGCGCTAATCTTCCAAGATATGAATTTAACTGTGCCTTTAACTAATGCTACTGAAAAAAATTCTCTCCAGACTATTACCACTACTATTCTCGCGATCTCAGGTTGTCTGTCTGTAACTACTTATGCAAACAAGTCCCCGCTGACCGTTAAAACTATCATCGCGGGCTTTCTTCGCATACAATAACGACATTAACCCAAATAATTAAATACCTGGTAGGCATTTCACTTCGCCGGCTTCATCGCACACATAGTGCGAATGTGGGTGCTGTACAGCGGGAATTTCGCAGGCCTGTTTCTTCCATTTGGGCACGTATCTACAATAATATTTTCCATTGAGGCAAAAATGGTGGAGGTGAAAAATTTTGTAAAAAATTTTGCTTCTCTCACCTGGGGCGCGCGGCGTATCCAATGGGTAGTACAGCAGCGAGACAGGCAATTGCTGCAGAACCCATAATCGACGAATCACTGGTATCAGCAGGCGATAGAACAAGACTAGTTCCATAGAGGATTGGAAACACGTAAGTCAGAAAGCGTCGCATCTTCACTCGACTTCTCAGTGAAGACTGGATGATAGAACAAGTTAAAGCCGACGTCCACGTAACGGGACATTCAGGTTCGAGGTCACCGGCACACATTTGTACCTGTTGCCGGTTGGGCAGACGTATTGATTTATATCATATGGACTCGGCTAAGTTCATTCCTCCTAATATTTTCTATTTGGTATGGATGATTGATTAATCTGGCCAAGATGTCTCAATTATATTTTTTTATTCTCCTTTTCCTTCCATTTCTGTTGTTATTATTATTATTATTATTATTATTATTATTATTATTATTATTATTATTCGGTAAATTTTTTTTACTATCGGTAAGCATGATTCGGCACTATACATCTAGGTATTTACACTTTCAGTCGACTATTTACAAATAAATACATTATTCTTATACATATTTACACGCAACACAAACGCACATTTTGTGGCCAAGTCTCATATAGTCTCTCGATTACAGCGAATTGAGCAAGTTACGAGTTAGCGAATTGAACGAATTGAGAATTTCGCTAGATGGATTGAAGATATTAATGACCAAATTGGGACTGCGACCGTTCAAAAAAGGATATGAAAATTAAAAAATATAAAGAAAATAAGAAAAAAAAAAGAAAAAAAAAAAAAAAAAAAAAAAAAAAAAA
Source organism: Psyttalia concolor (assembly GCA_030522845.1). Taxonomy (NCBI): domain Eukaryota; kingdom Metazoa; phylum Arthropoda; class Insecta; order Hymenoptera; family Braconidae; genus Psyttalia; species Psyttalia concolor. The sequence goes on along the minus strand of JAPYZM010006593.1, from coordinate 5,140 downwards.
AAAAAAAAAAAAAAAAAAAAAAAAAAAAAAAAAATAATCATAATGGTCAATTAAAACAACTCAAACTGCCTCCTCATCAAAGACTACTTTCTTCTTCAACGATCGGCTCACAAGGATAGCCATTGTCACGACAAAAATAGCCGAGACTGAAGCGAGCCCGATGGCACCGGGGTAAAAATCTCCGATTTTTTTTTTTATCCGCCAGACTTGAACGGAATTTGATCTCGTATCGATTTCAATGGAGAAGCTGCCCGGGCCATCATTTGAGGCGATTCTCACAAGGTATTTGGTGCCAGGAAGCAGTGAGATCTGGGCGGTCATCGTATCGACAACCTGATTCCCCATGAGTCCTCCAGTCTCCGGCTCCCAGGAGACAACGTACGATTGTCTCTCCATTGATGGTCCATTGATTGATGACCCATCTTGGCTCTTGAATAGGGGATAGGAGTCGCTAGCGATGGCGTCCACTTGTGGATGTGACTCCTCCTCGTTCCGCCGCCTGAAGAAAAATCTTCTAAAGACCTCCTCGGGGATTGGCGTGTCCTGGCTGTCTCGCCACTCGACCAGCACCTTCTCACCATACTTCTCCAGGTAGAACTGCCGCACCCGATCATTGAACCTCTTCTGCTCGACGTCCCGTTGTCGCTTGAGCTGGACGTCAACGTCTCGCCAGGACAGCGTTGCCTCGACAAAAGGACCGTCCTTCAGGGACTCCAGGGTCGGTGTCCACTCCTCCCAACTGTAATGTCTGATCCCATCCTGAAGAATCACCAGAATCCATGTGTCGGGACGGAGTAATGGCACTCGTGATGCCGGATAGTAACCGGATTCTTTCCAACTTGTGCCAACTCGACGCAGCACTACGGCAATATCATATTGACCCAGTTTGATGGGACCTTTCGTTGGCGCTGGCAAACTCGACGGCAGGTACTCCTCCTCGGGACGGGTCGTATGGTAACTGCAGGCTGTTTGGCAGGCCGGACACTGGCAACATGGGAAGAAGAAATATTATGTCACGCTGGCACTGAGAGTATGATGGATTTTTTAAATTTACTTTTTATTTTAGCCAGACTCAGAGATGAGAGAAGGAAAATTTTTCAATATCTGAAGGAATTTACAATTTTCTAGTTAAAAAAAAAAAAATTGGAGCTCCCTTAGGGAATCACATTCGCCCGTGACCAGTTATTTCCAGTTTCAATCGAGAGTGTCGGTTTATCACTCGAATTGTCTGCTGCCGTTCCTCCTCCTCCTCCCCCCCGCGCTCTCTCTATCTCTCTTGCTCTATCGCTCTCCCTTTCCGATTGAACTGAGGAGATTCGACAGTGAAATAATGGCCTGTTCCGGGACCATTTGGACTAATTAACGGTCCTCCGAAGACGCTGAACTAATGCCCTATTCCAGACAGTATACACTAATCAAGTAGTGAACCCCGAAGATTGGTGGAGACCAACGCAAGCTTATCGCCATCGTAACGTTTGAGATAACGAATCGGGACAACTTTTTTAAAATTTCTCCTTCCTTTCGAGAGAACCCAGATCTCGGCATTTTGGGTTTTCCCGTCATAAATGGAGAGATTATTTTCAGCGTTAGATCCAAATCTGAGCTGTGAGGGGGAGAGGAAAAGGGGCAGGTACAGAAGTGAAAAAAAATAAAAGAAACGGGCGAGTTCGGAGGCGTTTGGTATTCCATGAAAATCGGCAGGTAGACCCGCACGAGGATTTTCATTCGTTTTTTCTTTCGTCGAGAATTAAAGAAAAGGCCAATGCACTGCCTAAGAGATAGATGGTCTCCACCGAACGATACAATTTCGCTTTCTTCTCTTGGTTTTCGGCATTTTTTTCCCCCTTTGTGCGCCCTCAGTTCCCACTGGCCGATGTTTAGGGTTTCCAGGGGATAATCGGAGCTGACATTTCGGGGAGTTAACGATCCTTCCGAGCGATCAGTTCTCCCAAAAAAACAAAAAAAAAAAAAAAACAAAAAAAAAAAAAAAAAAAAAAAGAAAAAAAAAAAAAAAAAAAAAAAAAAAAAAACTCAAAATGGGCTAATGAAGAAAACAAAAATAGTGCCCGCCAAATCAACGAGTTCAAGTCCCCGCGTAAAAGGAGTGATAACTAAAAAAAGAGGAGGCGAAAAAAAATTTATTCATCGAATTTATTCAACGATAAAATAACTCAAAAGCCCCTGGAGTCGATCCCCTAACGAGATACAAAGGCATATAAACCATGCAGGCAAATGAGTCGCATCTCTCAAAACAAACACGGCTATAACTCGTCTCTCATTTTTTTTTCAATTCCCATCGCATAAGCACCTCTTGCAAAAAAAAAATTAATAATAAGAGCAAAAAAGAAAAATGAAAAAGGCAAATATTAATACTCACACGAAGATTTTCGTCTCCCTCGCAAATGGATTTCGTGGCCTCCCACTGCGTCTCGAGAGATTCGCAATTTTGCCAGCACTGCAACAAAAAAGAAGATAAAAGAAATTAGAATGGAAATAAAAGAAATAAGAAAGGAAAAAAAAAAAAAGAAATGAAAATAACTAGATAAGGAGGCAGAGGGGGAGAACAAAGAGAGAGAGAGAGAGAGAGAGAGAGAGAGAGAGAGAGAGAGAGAGAGAGAGGAAGAGAGAATGAGCAAATTTGAGGCCCGAAGGACGGAAGAGGAAAGTCCGAAAGTCCAATCGGTTAGTATCGGTGGGAATGAGTTGAGTGAAAGGTTAGACTTAAGAGGGAGAATGATATAAAGTGGAGGATTGAGGGGGATCAAAAAAATCATAGAAGAGCGGAGTGGACGGCGAATAAAAACCATCAAGCGGTTGGGTTGAATTGGGCGATTTAAGCGAGGTCGGTTTTCTACGGTACAACCAAGGGTATATAACCAAAAGGTATAAGAGGGTTTTTCAAGTGGGAGGAGGAAGACGAGGGGGGGGGGGAGAGCTGCCCCTTCACTGAATTAGCTCCAACCTGTTCCCTACTCCAACCACATAACAGGCAACGCTCGTCGTTGTCTTCGTATTTATTGGCATAGCCATGCTGTGCCGGACTATCCACATTTTTATTCCCTCCCCTCCGCTTCAAGTATATATATATACTATATATTTTTTGTTTTTTTTCCCTCAAATTTTTTTTGTTCTTCCTTCTTTTTTCACAATGTCTTATTTTTTATTTCCTCTCTATCTCCATTCTTCTTTCCCCTGTAACCCCTCTTGGCGACCGCCGAGCGTCTGCACGCCGGACGCGCTTCATATTATATCCCATTGGGGGCCCCCGGTTACTTCTTAGAAATTCCCTGCGGCATCACCGCCCACTAATGATGTTTTCTCAAAAACGAATCAATGCAGGAGAAAAAGTACAGGATTGACTCTGAACTGGGTCAGACATGTCCTTTGAAAAATTTATAAAACTCGAGAGTTTTAAGAATCCTTAGACACTTTAGTTTTTGTCAGCGTGAGAATACTTGCTGTTTTTTCTCACTCTTTAGCGTCCCTGCGCGTGACATTCTCAAACTGTCGAGGCACGTATTCTACTCTGGTTTGTTTGGCGTTGGGAGATAAATTTGGAGGAAAATTTAGAAACTGACGGGGAAATTTATTATTGCGTTATCCGGAAATCGGTGGACGTGCGAAAATTTTCTAATGAATTTTTAAATTTTCGAGTTCATGGGAAAAGAGAATTTGATTGGAATTTGCATTTAGTGGGGGTTTCAAGTGCGCGGGAGTACTGGAGTTTGGCGACTATTAAATTCATTTTGAGTCAGTCAACTCGGACTTAGTACTCATTTATCTTGATTACAGTAGGGAAACTGGATAAAAAAATGAATGAAAAAGAAAATTCAAATAAAATTAGACTCCAGAGTCTCCCAGTTTGTACCTCAGAGTTGTTTTATTAATACTGTTATGGTATCGAATGGTCTAATTAATCCTCTTGCTGTCTAATGTAAAATACATAAAAGTTCATCTCTAAAAGACCGAGATCAGAACTAGATGAGTTCAGTGTCACCAGTATGTATTACCCCTTTCTATTCTCCATCAGTGATTATTATCACACCCAGAGTTGACCGTGACAGACAGACAGACAGACAGACAGATCGAGCCTCTAAAGGCGAAAATTGTTATTCTAATGGTGAAGGAGGGGAGATGCTGTCCCCACAGGAGATTCCGGAGGGGGAATAAATTTGAATGGATGAATGTGTTCCGCATGGGCCCCACGTTGGTCCAACTTTTCATCTTCACGTAGAACGTGTATGATTCTTTTAGTTGAAAATCGATTTTCAGACCCCTCGTCCCCCAAATTAATGGACACCCCTGAAATACGTTTCACCAAATGAACAACGCCCCAAAGGGAGGAATCAAACTTCTTTTCTGCCGCACCATGTGCGTTAGATAATCGGGATACTCCCCCTTCCCCCTCCATATGTCCCCGCGGACGACCACGATTTTTCAATGCTCCGTAATAATAGAAAGAAGATGAGGCAGTTGAATTTATGAGACACGATAAATCAGGGAAATTCCCTACGGATGGAATAACGAGACTGAATTATAAAAAATAAATGATCTCTAAATTTTGGGGGAGAGTCAAGTTTAATGGGTAAAAAACATGATAAAAAAAGCCCAGTCAATTTGTGAAGCGTCAACTTCCAGATTACATCTTCCAAACAAGAGCAACAACAACAACAACATGAACTTACTTCATTACAAACAGTCTCAGCGCGGTTGGTGAACCAATCACAACTGCCGTCTGTACTGTGTTTCTTCATACACTGTATTCTGCACTGAGCAATCCTCACCATTGGTCCAAGATCAAAACTCTCCCCCAATGTCACGGAGAACACAAAAAACATAAAGACACACAGAGACCGCATTTTAACAATCCCTCAGTCGATGGTACTCCACCACTTGCACTCCCACTGAATCGATGGTTCAGATGAACGAGAGGAAAAAAGGAAAAAAATATATATGGGAAAAAAAAAAATTGTAAGCGTGTTTGACAGGACAATGGAGCCGAGCCTTTATGTCTCTGGTCTCCCCAAAAATTCCGGATCAACTGTAACCCCTCGCCGCGCGCGGGTATCTTAAATAGTGCCCCCCCCCCCCCCCCCCCCCCCCCCCCCCCCCCACCCCCCCCCCCCCCCCCCCGCCCCCC
>JAPYZM010006582.1:0-11273 GCA_030522845.1 Psyttalia concolor | reverse complement strand
AATCGGAAAAAAATCACACCATTAGTTCATTTCATGTTCTATCTTATTATCATAGTCGTGAAACTGAAATATAATTTTGTTTTCTCGTGAGTCTACCTAGTGAACAGTGATAGGCCCTATTCACAGAGTTAAATCATCCAGAATTAATTCTGAGGATGGTTTAACTCCCAAAACGTCACACTATTCAATATTAGACAGGACAAATCCAATCGATTTTTAATTTTCGATTCAAATTTGTTGTTTATTTAAAAAATTCGTTTTTCGAAAAATAATTATTTTACCCTATAAAATAATTAGTTTGAAATTTTTACTCGGATTGTAACTTATATGGCCACTTAAGTGTGAAGATTCGCCGATTCACGGTCACACGATTATAATGAGGTTTGAAATTGAATGGGTGTTAGATGACACAATGAACTTCACTTAATTTAGCTAAAATTAAATATCACGTGGTCAAATATCATTAAGGTCATTAGGAGGAAAGACAAATGTCGCGATAGCATTTTTTTACTTTAGGAAGAGTCAAAACTTTCAAAAACCTGGGGGAATAGGATCTAGAAGACAAGATGAGTCAAACGTCGCGAGAGTCACTTCACTTGAGGGTGGCTCGACAGTGACAAAGAGCTTAGTCGCTTTCCAGTCATTCGCTCAATAATTGCCTAGGATCTTTCTAATTTGGAGGGGGTTGATAAGCACATTGGTAAAGGTCTTTCATTTTACCTGTCCTGGGTAGGACCCTATTTGTCGATCCAGCTTAGGATGAAAGTCAACGGCCCACCTTTCATTTTCATCGGAAGAATTAATCGCTCTGGCGTCTTTCGATGAAAAAGAAAGTGCTGATCGTCGAGATCAAATTTCGTCCTGTTCAATCTGAAAAACGAAAAAACTGAACAGAAATAAAAGAGCAGACATTAATTTTCAAATTAACCATAGATTCCTTTATTACTAAAAATAGCATTAGATTTTGTGGAATTTTGCCAATAAATAGCACTGTTACAAATGATCTAGCTGAACGAAGTGTAGTTCTTGTGAGTTTAACAACTTGCTTACGAAAGACGAAAGCAAGAAACAGCAGTTAATGATAGTTGTCAGTAAATTTCGCGAAGTTTCCCCGAAATATGCCAAAAAACATTCAAAGCTTTCTCTAGAGAAATATCTAGATGACGAGTCAGCGCAAACTTTCAATCATGTAGAATCAAGGTTGGAATCACAAGAAAAATTATTAACAATGATTTGTCGTTATTAATATATGGCCATAGTATACAAAATAGCAAAATAGGAGTAATAGTTAAAGTCAACAACCGACATGAAATCTTATTACTACTTTATTATGTATATAATCAAGAAGAAATCGTCCCCGGAGATTATAATTGAGATCAAAGTAAAATTTCGATGTATTTGTATGAATACTCCTCCGATCTCAAATTAAGATACTTTTATCAATTAAGTTTTCTTAGAGTTATGTTCATATGGAAAATTAATAAATTAAGAAATTCATTTATTACAAATAAAAAGCGTATGTTTTCCTAACGGCCCCAGTAGAGATTTCGTTGATAGTTGATAACAGTTGAATATTTCCACAAGTTGAGAGGAAGTAGACAGTTGGGAGAGAGTTCGGGTAATATCGAATTTTATGGCTACCTCTCCACTATTAACTATCTACTTTTGATGATAGTTGAGACTTCAAATTTTGTTTAAATTTGGATTGTTATTAACATCGAGTGGGGAAGGGGGGGGGAAACATGCTGTTAACTATTAACTATCTACTTTGGGTGGTAGTTGAGAGATCATCAATATTTTTTTTTAATTTGGATTTTTATTAACATCTGGAGAGGGATACCCACTCTTAACTAATAACAATCCAAATGAAAAGAAAATTTGAACTCTCAACTATCACTAAAAGTAGATAGTTGATTGTTGAGAGTATGTATCCCGCCCCCCTTTCCACTGGATGTTAATAACAAACCAAATTTAAAAAAAAAATCGAACGCTCAACTATCACCGAAAGTTGATAGTTGAGAGATACCGATAAAACCCACATTACCCAAATCTCTCCCAACTATCTACTTCCTCTCTACTCGTGGAAATATTTGAGAGTTCACAACTCTCAACTTGGTCCGCTAGTGTTTGATTTATTGGGTGCTGTAAAGCACTTGGCTCGTACCAACAAAGTTCTCACCAGCTGACTAGCACATGGAGTCTTTTTACATATATACCGTAACTTCTTATCAGGAAGTTCAAAATCTACGTTCTCGAAAAATACTTTTTACTATACATTTTATACATTTTCCATTCATATTATGTCATTTTCCTATTATAATTCGAATACCTGAAAAAGTCGGAGTGAGCAAACCCTCCAATTTGGAGGACAATCATTATCAGTTAGCTATTATGAACACATTAATTTTGAATAACTTAATAGTAAAGACATTCGTCACGCTCACATCATAAGCACGGGGTCCCCGAGCCCGTATAAATTCGGACTATCCACGTCAAGCAGTCAGTCTCTATTACGACGAGGTATCAGTTACTAAATCGTTTGCGGTCAATGATAATCAATATTTATAAATTTGACTTTGCTCAACTATAAAAATATCAACCATGAAGAGGTTGTTAATAATAACGATTTATATCGCGTCATCATGGGGATACAACATAGAACAGATTACGTGTCAATATCTACTTGATGAGCCCTTGACAATATGCAACGAGGATAACATAGTAATGATAATCACTCCACAAGAGATAAGTTCCTTTTCGAGCACATGCCTAGATGAGATGAATATCGGCCATATAAATAGCACTGATATGCATTTTGGAAAAGTTGACACGCTCATTATACATCCAGGTGATAATGACAATCTAACACCTATGAATCTTACATCAGAACTATTTGATAAGATAGATGCCGAAGACTTAATAGTGGAGCGTATCAATTTTTCAATCACACCAAAGCCCTTCAGTGGCCGCCTCCAATCAGTAAAGAGAATAAATTGGATAAACAATGTTCTCGAGAATTTTCCGGGTGATATTTTCGACGACTTTCTACACCTCAAAAGTCTTCACTGGGTACATCCGACATTAAAGACCATTTCGCCGGAATTATTCTCCAAAATAAATAAGAATCTGGAAGAGCTGAGGATAAATAGCTCAATAACCGTCATTGAACCATACTCATTTCACGGATTCAAGAAATTGACGTTGCTCCTGCTGGCATCGGCTGAACTAGATCTCCTCCGACCTGATATGTTTAGTGGCCTTGATAACTTGCGGGATCTAAAATTGGGTTCCTGTGGAATCAAGACCATAGAAAGCAATACCTTTCATGGCTTGCCTCTTAGAACTCTCGACTTGAGCTTCAATAACATCAGCAACTTCGGACCAGAAATATTTCTCAACTTGGAATCACTCCGTAACGTCTATGTGAATAATAATATGCTGCAGGCTATACCCAGTGAGCTACTGCGCAGTACTAGAAATTTGAGGCAGTTAAACTTTAATGGCAACCAAATTAAAGTGATCAGGGCCGGAACTTTTCAAAAATTATCCAAAGTTTGGGTGGTGGATTTGGGCAACAATCAGATAAGTGACATCGAGCCCGGGGCCTTTGCCAATTCACGTATAAGATACCTCAATTTGGAAAATAATGAGATAAAAGTACTGCGCAATGACATGTTCCATGGTCTGCATCTGAGAAAATTTATAAACCTCAAGGGCAACCATATTACCGAAATTGAATCACGCGCATTGAAAACCATACGAGTCAATAAACAGAATTCAATCACTATAAAAATTGACAATATATACAAAAGTCCAGGGGTATTGTCGTATAAGTGGAGGGTTTAGTCACAAGTAAGCTATACTACGAGCAGCTTAATCTATCTATATATAAGTCCATCTACTGCATATTCATATAATAATATTTAATACGAAACTATCGAACAGCAATCCTTTATTCTCCATTGGTTTTATCCAATTGTGTTATGTTTATCTTTGAAAAATACTTTATGATACTGTAGTACAATAATGTATAATTACATTGCTTAATTTTGAATAAATAAACTATGTCATTAAGTTAGTCGATTCGATTCTGAATTAAAAAAAAACATTTAATGTTATACGGTAAATGGTTGTAGAATATATTGACGCCTGGCCGCAATACAGCAAAAGTAATACAGATAAAGAAGATTAAACCATGAACTAAGCCATGATAAGAACACATGAACTACATTGAATATTCAATTTTTAAAGAAATTCACATTATTAGTCCTACAATGCATATCGTTCCCATTTTCTTCCTTTACATAATTCTCATTAATTTACCGACGCCAGTATTCGGGTTCGCTTCTCGTCACCGGCGGTCAAAATTTGTAACAATTTGTAGCAACCTAATCTCACGAGTCACTGCCGAGCGAAAATCTCGTAAAAGGGACGACTGTGCCTGGCCAAGGTTTTCCTCTCAGGGTGAGGTTTTTCGTTGGTACTTGGCCAATGCGGTACAGCGGAGGCGGGGGATGCGAAGGGTAAATAGGTAAAAACCCGAAAGGGTATGCATGAGAGGATAGGAACTAAGTCCCATCGACTTTCTAAGGAATCAACACTTACTGTTCAACATCGCAGCTCCCAAGTCTAAAAGATTCCCGACAAATCTCACACGCCGTAACCGCCCTCTTGAAAGCTCTGCAAGCTCTCAAACATTCATCTACAGAAGCTGGCCTTGGAGAGAATATTTGAAGCACAAAAGTTTACCAATGAATGTTGAATTGGGAAATCTATGCACGCGCTAAATTTGCCGGGGATATAAGGTAACTTTTTCCATAGATCAACGGTAAATACGCGAGGCATGTTAGGCCCATTCTTAACCGTGAGTAAAACAAGTTAAATTAGAGTGAGAACTCGTTCTACCGTACACAGATATAAAGTAATTTTACTTTATATTAATTCGCTGGTCATATTTGGCCCAATATTTTAACCGTAGATATAAGGTAATGTCTACCATGGATGGGATATTCCTGAATGCTGTGTTTTGAATGCATTTTTTAAACGCGGATATTATGAAAATTTTATGTTGGATCGATAAAGTAACTTTCTAATGAAAAAAATAACCGTGAAACAGATTGATTAGAAGGCCCACAAAAAAAGATTCATGAGGGTTCTAAGGAGTACGTTTGGCCGATTTTAACTGAGCTTTTGGAATGCGAGGTATTTTTTTTCGAACGACAACACCTCTCCTGTTTACTAAAATTTCTGGGCTATACCAAAATTTGAGAATTGTACATAATAGCTACATCACCTTCGATATTACTCAAATTTGAAATTTATACCTTGTTGAAGGATTCCAGTATTTCTTCTTGTAAATTATTTCAAATGAGGGTAATCGGTACAACAACAATGACTAGCAATTTATCCTGAGAAGTCTAGTAACTCACAGTAACCAGTATGAAATAACTAGTGTAGTCGAATGAATAATCAGGGAATAATTAAATAATGTTTTTGCTAACATTAAATAAATATTTTATTTATACTCAGTAGAAAGACAAAAAATCCTCATTACTTTCTCCCGGAAGAAACGAAAATCCACCAAAACATGACAATAATAAAATCCCACGAGTTTATTCCATCAATTTAAAATACCAGTAGGTTCGTTGAAAGGTACGTTTGCCCCTAACTTCGTAATTATTTTCGCAGCCGTCCTGCAGCCACACTCGAGACATGTTTTGGGGTCCCACTTGGCTAAAACGCCTGCTAGAAATCCTGCCACTACAGCATCCCCAGCTCCAGTTGTATCAACTATCGGTTCCTTTGGTTTCTTTGGGTGAACCTGCGTGGACCGAACAGTGAATGAATAATTGTTCTTTGCACATTATGCAGAGAATAGTAAATAACGCAACAAGTGTGTAAATTACTTTTTTGACAAGTGTGCATTTTATTTTCAAGGTCCGGGGGGAGATTAATAAACTATTTTCATTTTTTTTCTAAAACAAGTATCTTTATTTTTATTTTCATCACGCTGTGTCGGAAAAGTAACTTTTCAGTCACTCGACCCGAAGCGGAGAGCGACTGAAAAGTTACTTTTTCGACACAACGTGATGAAAATACTTTTTCGGGACACTGAGATGGAAAATGAAGTTCGTATCTCGAGAAAAACGTGGTTTTGGACTCGCCTTCGGCTCGGATATAAACCTCCCACTCGCCGAAAACCATTTTTTTCACTTGTTACGAAATATAGTATTTTATATATAAGCAAAATCCATTTTTGCTATAGCCTATATCAAAACAATATTTTTTTTGCTAAAAGTAAGGGAAGGGCCTGGGCCAACTTTGTTTCTCACTGTTTCTTGCAATGTTTAGCACATTCCATGGAAAATATTGATGAAGTCTTCAGATAATGTAGATTATTTTGAAACAAAAAATTAGTCAGGTATTTCGCGTATTTTTGGATCACCATTGTTGAACTTAAGGATATTCGGGCGAGGAGAAAATGTAGGAGGTGAGGCGAAGGGGAATGTATGGTATTCTTGCAGAAAACCAATCCCTGAAATAGTACATTTCATGCCCGAGCCTTGAAAACAGATCATCGTTTCCCATGTGCAAAATTGCCTTTCGAGCCGAAGGCGAAGGCGAGAATAGCAAGCACGTGGGGAAGGGTGATATGTTTTCCATGGCGAGACTTGGATATTATGTTTCGTGATGTGAGGTGATGGGGTGCCACGCGCGAAAACAAAATTTTTGCACTTTCAACTTAATAGATCACACACGTTTTAGCGATTTCTTCCCCAAAAATATATTTTTTTCAACTGATTGAATTGTTTTCGATCGGTGCCGTGCATCGAAAAAATTTTATATCTTTTATTTTCAATAAATGGAAAAATATAAATTGACTTGAACAAGTGGCAACATCGTCGGTGTCTAATTTTTTCAATCCTAGGAATATCGATGTATACTGACGTCAGCGTAAGTTTTAACATGAAATACTACCCCTACCACCTCCATTTTGCGTATGATCGCTTTATCCCCACTCCTTCGTTTGACGTTAAATGTTATGCTGACTGAACCATATACTGAAGTCAGCATAAGTTTTAATTAACATGAAATGCTACCCCTACCACCTCCATTTTGCGTATGATCGCGTTACCCCCACTCCTTTGTTTGATGTTAAAAGTTATGCTGACTGAACCATAGCGGTATGACGGCCATATGTCTTGTGGGCCTTTTATGTTTATTAACCTCTAACACTGTTGAAGTTATTACAAATGCATCATTGATAAGGCAAACGCGTGACAGAACTTCAATACAAATTACGCTAACCAACGAATATTGGAAAATTCGGTATCCTATGAACAGAAGATAATTAAGTGGCCGAACCAGGATGAAAATAAAGAAAATGTATCTGCTGGGAAAAGTGGAGACAAACCGTTGGTATCAGTGGTTCGCAAAAAATTAACAAGGGCTGCTATAAGCATTAAAAATTTGATCTTCTTCCTTGTACCAATTACAAATTTTCTGATATTTTTTTTTCTTGATTACCCAGAATCTATCGAAAATATTCTTATCATTGAACGGCTATTTCTCTCTTGGCAACCGGTTAAAAATTATCGCGCTACCCCCACCTAGTCGACAACTTGCGACGTTGCTGCTCATCTAGTTGCGCGCGCCAAAATTTAATTTTTCAGTAGTTTTTCCATTATTGTTAATAAACCATTCTCCTAGGCTACAAACTTGTTAGCTCAAAAATTAATTGATCACATTCTATATATGTGCGCAAAATATCATTAACTTAGCTACATTTTTTCATTAGGTTTTAATTTTTTTTCTATAAGTCCCATAAAAACACGGGTTAAATGACCGATTTTTCTAAATCTCATAATAAATGAACTATTCCCGTCAGCACTTGGAAACTTTGCACGCAGATTCGCAAAAAATTGATCAGTATGGTGAAAAAAAATTGAAAAATTAGCTGCATTTTTCTAGGTCCGTTTACCTCGCTCGAATGTCCTTAATCTGACTATAAATTTTCAGCAGGTACATTTCACCAATGATTGACCAACCACCCTGTGCGTAATTTTTCATTTAATTGTAAATGGTACTTGTACAGACTTTCCTAAAGAAAATTTCAATTATTTTTTCTAACTCTTGAGCGTGCTTAACATAGCTCATCAGCGGCCTCTAAAGTTGTTGAATGTATAAAAATTAAACAACTTCTAAAAATCATCACATTCATTTGTAAATTAGTTATATGAATTATACAAGTCATCAATATAGTAATTTTCGAATTTTTTGGTTTTGAAAAATAAAAAAACTAATAAATAGCAACTCAGTCGACTAGGTCACTAATAGTAGTGGCAACGCTGTAAATTCAAGTCGTATGCGGGAGTCGAGTGTAGTGGATGCTATAACCTCTCCCCTTGAATACTGCTTAAAATATTTTACTATTAATCTGTTTTCAACCAAAATTAAGGAAAATGTTTGTTGAATAAAGGAAATATTCAATATCGATCGATTTCAAACCGCTCTAATCGCCCGCGCAGTGACAGCTGCTTGAGGCTACGTTGCCACGTTTATTTTGGTTCCGGTTTGTCGTCAATTTCTATAGATTATTGTTAATATCGACGAAACCCAACGGTAAATCGTTATGAAATTAGTGTGAATATTTTTAATATTTTTTTTCATATTTTTGATAAAACTTTTAGATTTTCATCTTTAACCGAAACAGAATAATGGACTTTCTCACAAGCCGCTAGGTTAAATCCAGATTTTTCAAAATTGATTCTTCAAAAATCTAAAACGGTAAATAACTCGAGCAAAAAATTACGATTAAAAAATCGAATACCATTTTTCAGCTATTCTTCATAGTTTTCAAAATTCTTACAAATTTGTGTGACTGATGAGCTACTTTAACGCGAAAAATACATATCGTGTTTTCAAGGAAAAAATCCATTGGACTCATTTCTTTATTCATATCCCTTTTGGCGGGAAGAAGGCGACGAAAAAGAAATTATTGAAATTGAAAAATGTATAACGTATTTTTGAAAAATATGTGAATGCTTTTGTGTGATGCCATAATGGCCTACAATTATTTTATGTAACTAATTTCATAGACATTGATCCTAGCACCTAAATTATTATTAATTGTTTGCTTGAAAATGAGGATTTTTGGCAAACCAGTTTTGAAATTTTAATCGAGGTGGGACTTTCAAAAATACTCAATTTCGTAGACATTGTGAGAAATTTTGTCCAAAAATTTTCTATCGTCCTTTTTATTGTATATAAGGAATATTCGTGCAAGGGAATATTTTAAAAATTATATTAGTTAAAATTTAGCGAAATTTTCGAAATTTCCAAATTTAGATACTATACAATACATCTTCTGATGTTCAACACATCTTCAAATTTGAATAACCTGTTGGTAGACATGCATATTTATAAATAGAAGAATAAAAAATTAAAATTATTAAATTTTTCCCCAAAGGTAGCATGTACGTATGTATGGGCAGGCTTTAATATGCAAATGTTTCGTATTAACTGGGCTCGGAGTATTGAGCCACATTAAAAAATAAATGACTCCCCCCCCCCCTAATGCCGATCACGAGATAAAACCCATGTCATTCGATTGAGAAGTGAATTCTCAATCTATCGGATCATTTTCGTCTAATCACTGATGAGATTACATACTAGAGAACATTTTTTCCTCGATTGAAATTTTCTCTTGTTTTCAACAAATTGTAAAAATTCTTAAAGGTATACGAGCAACCATATTTTTTTACTGAATTCTAAACAATGAAAACAGTAGAGAGTGACATAATTAGAAAATTTAGCGATTGTAAACTGTATTTGCCTCTTATGAAAACTTAGCAGAATGGCCTAGGTATGGAAAAACGTCATACCACAAAGTTTGGAAGTAAGTCGCAACTGTAACATTATAACTCTTCATAAAGTTAAAAAAATGGGCGCTATAGAAGAATTGTCTCTGAAATTAGGAGATTTATCCAAGACCTTCAACCTGCTAAAGAAATTTCCGGTTAGTTTTGGCAAGGTGAGTCACGACGTGATTGACTTAACTTACAATACCTTATTTTATTGCATACTGTGGTTTGGTTGCGCGATACGAGATTTCAATAATTAATTCCAATAGTGAAGTGCATAAGGAGAGATAAGCCATCTCATTTTTAAAATGAGTATTTGATTAAAAATAAACCAAAGAAACGTACAAAAATGGTTTCTCGAGAAAATTTTGAAATTGTGCCTCATATCCAATTATTTTTCAAAATCCGCTCCTTAGAATAAAACAGTCTCATCTTCTTTTCATACATCAACGCATTTGGTTAAGTAAAATTGAGTAATTACCTGTGCCGATCGACCATCACCCCAGACTACAATTGCAGGCGCTGACCCTCCTTGCGTCATTACAAATATATCATTGTCTGTCAGCCAGTCTTCCTCGATATTTGTACGCGTCACACTGACAGTCACTCGTTTCGAGCTGTTCAATAAGAAAGGAATGTCCATGACATTTTCGAACTGAAGACTAAGTGCTTTTGCTAGAGCTGTCATTTCTCTCGCATTTCCGAATACGATTTTGGCCAGACCAACCATCTCACAAATCGCTGCTTGATGTTCCTTAAAGTTAAAGCAAAATATCATTTCATGATAAATAACATTGAATGATAAATGAAATTTATGGTGTGAAATCTCGAAATATTCCACATGTCAAAGTGTAAAATTGGTTTTCTAAGAAAGGTAGGGAAAAGCAGAGCACAATGTGATGCTTTGAGATCTTTTCTTATTGCCAAAATTACCATTCATAAATGAAGAAATTGATATTTTGAGAAAATCAGAAATTATCTCATTTTTCCCTGATTTACATTAAATTTTGATAAGCAGGAGTTAACAAACATGAAAATGTTATGAATGTTTTTTCTCGTAGGTGATTCATTGATTTAGCAACCATTTTGGAATCAAAACAACAATTTTTAAACATCCGGATTGAACCTAGCATCGAAACATTGTATAGAAATTCGCAATTTGGATCATTTCCCTTTTGATGAAAGACTGAAATGTGCAAGTTCTTTTATCGAATGTAAAAAGTCGATGATTATTTTTTCATCACGCTGTGTCGGAAAAGTAGCTTTTCAGTCACTCTCCGCTTCGCGTCGAGTGACTAAAAAGTGCTTTTCCGACACATTGAGATGAAAAATATTGTTCGTAAAACGTGAAAAAAGTGGTTTTTGACTCGTGGGATTATATCACTCGCCTTCGGCTCGTGATATAAACCT
>JAPYZM010006578.1:0-15688 GCA_030522845.1 Psyttalia concolor | reverse complement strand
GAGTAATTTTACATCAAGTGTGTTCTAAATTTCTCATCAGTTGTGAATAATGCATCTCTGTATGTAATTTTAAGAGACACATGATGTAAATACATCAATGGCTGTGTGATTTTATGATACTGTTGCGTGATTTTTATAAAACAAATTCATGGTTTTTTATGCATTTACCACTGAGAAATATTGTAAATTTACTATACGAGACTGTAAAGATGATTTCCAATGCGAGACAGAAAATTACTCAACAGCTTTGTAATTTTCTCATACCGTGCAGTGTTAATGACTTCCTATACATGTATGGTAATATACAGGCGGACTTTTTTAACAATGTACCAAAACACGTTTGTGACATGAAAAAGTGTGACAGACCTTTTTTCGAAGTCATTAAGGCAAATCTGCTCCAAAAGAAAGTATTCACGGGCCCTGCTGAGTGTAAACATTGTACTAAACATCTTTTTAGTAAAATATGCAACAGTAGTCATTTAATAACAACATAAAATGGCGCTGGAGGTGATTATTCATTTTTTCGCAAAATTCGTGGACAAAGTTTAACCGTTTATCGCCGGCTTGTTATACACAATTCATAATTAATTGTTGTGGGAAAATGTTAGATTTTCAATCGCCTTTCATACCCCAAAGAGATAATTCGTTTTTATTATCAATTTATGATAGACAATATCGATTGAATGGTCAATTTCAATAAAATGACAGACCACGTTTGTGACATTTCTCGTATCCGTTGACGGTTTACAATGAATTTATACAATGGAATGGTTGAAATTTGCGCTGAATTTATGTGACTCGATGATGCGAATATGATATAGTGATAATTGGTCCCAAAATTCATCAATGAATTCATTTTTTTTTTGACAATAAGTCTCGCTGACACGAATATTGCCGTTTGCGTGGAATCACCCATGTCTCCTTTTCAGACATGCGAAAACTCTCAATGTTTTCAAATATCTTTGTCCAATCTTCACACTAAACAGAATGAACAATGAAATGAAGTAAAGAAATGGCCATGTCAATTGGAAAATTGGTTATAGAAAACATTTTAATAAAAAAAAATGTTATATAGAAAAAAATGCGGCAAAATTAGAATGTCGTTAAACGAACTTGAGTTGCGTAATTCTCGAGAAGGAGTTCGATTAAAAATCCATTAGAACTTTCACTCAAAGCCTCGGCTTTTGACAAAAATTTGTTCATATCCGAAGTGACCGCGATTTCAAGCGATAACATTACTTTCAACCAATTTCTCAAAAACTCCTCTGACTACCTTTAACTAAGATTTTTTTCCGAAAAGTAAAAAACCCCTTTATCTGCGAAGAAATCATGAAAAATTTAATCCCATAAATTTCTTCCAATTCCATAAAAGAAAAAAAACTAGTAAAAGTAGTCGAGCAAATTAAGCATTTGATAGAATTTATTCGATTGAACCGTAATTCCCCTAAGTATATTATTTTTGTTATTGAGAAGAAGAAGAGGAAGAGGAAGAAGGAACATTTCATCCTCTCAAGGAGCTCCGTCGCTTTTTCGTCCTCATTTTTTTCCCTTCCACGACATTGGCAAAATTTATACATCACGTTAATACCCGCGCGGAGTATCCAACTTGGAAGTAAAAAAAGGGGATATTTCTTTTGAGGTACTCCAGTCTCTCACGCTCTCTCTCTCTCCCTCCTTCGCTCTATCTCGTTCTCTCGCTCTCCATTGCCATTCCAAAGCGCTTTTCCCGCTCTCCCTTTCCGACAAGTCCTGAAAACGAAGGAACCCCACATTTTCGAAGAACCGTCCCTTCCGGAATTACGTCGTAATTACTTCAGTTTTATTCTTCAGTCTCATTAACCCGTCAACAACGCCAGTAAAAATTGTCTTTCTCTTTCTCCCCCATTTCGTCATTTTCTCATGCATTTTCCGTGCAAATGCAATCGTTTGTTGGAATACTGTACCGATAACGGACGGGAATTTCTGGGGATTGTTTATATTGAGTAATGGATATGTGATGCATTGTTGACTTATGTAATATGAATGCAGCCGTATTTCATTTTCCCAACGAACCGGAATTATTATTTATATAATTTGTGATATTTTCCGATGTTTGATACCGTTATAACTTTCAATGCTGGATGCTGTCATGACCAGAATAGAAACACGGAGTAGTAAACGCATATGAGTTTACTTATCAATGTAAATTTTATAAAGTTAATGAATGTCAACAGGCAATTGATAATTTTCTGCTTCCCAATGCAAGGCTTCTATTTGACCGATTCATCGATTCCCTAATTTGGTTGCAAGTTGTCTAAAATGCCCGAAATGTGAAAAAATCATGAGTTTGGATATGTTTGTGTGTATGTGCTGGAACATTCGGATTCGAAGATTTATTTTTAGAAAAGTCAACATAAATATGGTCAAATTAGTCGCTAAAAATCAACAATTCCAATTCTTGATAGCCATGATGAACCTTTACCTTGACGTATCGTTTAATCTTGATCAGTGCAATAGTTCCTGGCATACAGGAACTCCTTAAAATTTCCTTTTGCAGCATCTAAAAAAGTACTAGATGGATTTCTATTTCCTTGTCACAATAACTATATTTGTTCGGATGACATTTCGTGATATCGCCATTTTTCAGTTTTACCATTAAAAACCACGCGAACACTGTAAATTAACAAAAAATAGAGATAGCGAGATAGAGTTGAAATTTTGTACTTCAGTTGGGCGCAATCGCCCAAACAGCTCCAAGGATATTCAATCTTTTGTTTAAATGTAATTATTTGAATATTCCATCAGCCACTCACTGAATTTCAATTTTTTTTTCAAAATACTCTTCTCAGTCATCACTATTGATGGCAATCAAAATATGTATACCCTTTCATACGGAAATCACGAGATATTACCATTGTTCCGTTTTGTTATATTTTTCAGTTTTGTATAGTCAATAATTTTATGAAAAATTGAGATAGTACGTTGAAATCTGGTATGGTGATAGCATTTATGAAACGGCACAATCTATCTGGTGATAGTGGGAAAATTAATTTTTTTGTTAAAGTTCATGTTATTAATAGTTTGAATATATCGTTCTAAATACCCTGGCGAATGTTAGCACCTGTCGCAACGACAAAATAGAAGGTCATGTGAATATCCTTCAAAAAATGAACTAAAAGTATGATTGTATTGATAATCTTGAAAATATTTATCATTTCTCAGTAACAATTGAATTGTTGTTACTAGATGGTTTGCAATTGACTACTCTTAATTTTTTTTTCAATTGGAAATCTGACGGATCCATTCAAAAGCCAATCACCAATTGCATTGGTAAAAACTGGAAAAATAGAAAGCAAAAATTTTACGCATTTTTCCTGTAAAATAATTTCTATTTTCATGTGGCCTCATTAGCACATCAAAAATACTAGCGACAATTATCCCGTTCTTCGCCTGTATTTCTTCATCTAATCATTTAATTTTGTTGATGATATAGCCATTTGATGTGATATTATAACAATAAACTATGAGAATTTTCATGAATTTTGTATGTTGATTCCGAGTTTTTACCTGGACTTTTTAATTGTGTAATTGATATGAGTACAGTAGTGTAGCATTTCCTACCCAACATACATCAGTTTAATGAAAGAACCAGAGTTGTATTCCTCTTAATTGAAAATGAAGTATTGCAAAACCGGGAGGAAAATATGAGCATACATTTTTCAAGTCCTTTAAAACCAGACAAATTTGGACACCAATGGAATTGAAATTAATTTTAAATATGTAACGCCAAATGTATAATGTGCACAACAAAGCGGTCGCAATTGGTAGTTGCAGTTGTATCTGTTAACATTAAAAAATATATATTTTTTTAGTTCCTCCAATCAACGCAAATAAAAACATTAAAAGAATAAAACAAATTAATAGAACGCTGAAATTAACAGATAAACCTATGGTTTTCACAAAACTGATTTACGTATAAATATGTAATTACCAATTATTTACTGGTCCTGGAAGTGAGAACTAATAACGAAAAACAAAATAATTAATATTTTCTACAGTAATTTTCAACCGCAATTGACTGCGAATTGCCAAATGTTCTCGCAGCGAACTATTATAAACTTTTATATTATATATACTATTAGCCAGGCATTGACCGCCCATTGGCGTTCAATGCATGGATTTTCTTGATTTAAGCCATTCTTTAGCCATCATTGAGACTACAGTGAGATGTACGCCAGATCTCAGTCAAGCAATGGTCCAACTAAAGTTACCAAACGGAACGATAATTGTACGTGAATAATTTCTCTTCCCGTGTGAGAAAAAAATACTCCTCGTATTCCAATATTTTCCACAATTCAAAAGGTTAACAATAAATTACAACTGCGGAAATCCCCAGAGGGAAACGCCCCCCCCCAGGAGTCCTTTATTTGCAGAACCATCGGACACCCCCCCCCCCCCCCCCAAAAGAAATTATTTACTATCAGCTCGAATGAGACACCGCGTGATGCACGAGCATAACTGCCTCTCGTCCCCTTGGACCCACGATTCGTCTATATCCACACTAACCCCTTCACGTAAATGCAGCGATTTACAGCCAGAGTAAAGGACGCGATGCCAAAAACCCAGGGTTGGAGGAAGAGCATTCCCGCTGAGTGAGCACGCATTCAAGTGCATCAATCGTCAATTTAAATGGTCAGTCGTATACACTGTGAACTCGGTGAATGTTCAATATTAGTTATAAGTTCAGTATCATGGGACGGTGTAATCATACGTCAAAAGGAAATTTTGTATTTCTAGTGAAAACTTCCAATTTGAGGAACACTTGGTTGGTCTATTTGTGCCTCTCATAAAACAACTTTCACTGGGACACAGAAAGGAATCAGAGCAAAATGTTCATTTGATGCTTTTTCTTCATTCAATGACATCAGTTGTTAAAGATAAATAACGTCATTGACTTGTTTTAAAATATTTCAATGCGCCTGTGAGAAAGTACTTTTACTGGCCTTCGGCTACTGCTATAAACCTCCCGTCCAAAAATACCTTTGACCTTTCCAAACTGACGAAAAAAATGGATTTTATTATACAAATTTTTTAAAAAGGTTTTTTTAGAGAAAATTAATTTATAATCGAAATCCACGTCAAAGACCGAAACTGAAAGCAGCAGCCAATCTTGATAACAATTTTTGTAATTTCTCGCATCACTTTTGAGCCAAATTATACGTTTAAAATATTCGAATTATAGTACATTTTGACATTAGGCCGTGAATCCTCAGTCTTCTTTCCATCTGAAATCCCATGAAAATGATTAAGATTGTTGAATTTCTATTCGAAATAATGTGAAATACAAATTAATTTATGTTTCTCTCTATACTTATATTTAGAGATGAAAGACGTTTTTCATCACGCTGTGTCGGAAAAGTAACTTTTCAGTCACGCTCCGCCTCGTGTCGAGTGACTGAAAAGTGCATTTCGACACTTTGGGATGAAATAGTATATTTTGTAACAAGTGAAAAAAAAACACTTTTTTTCACAAGTTACGAACCATATTTTTCATCTCAATGTGTCGAAAAAGCACTTTTCAGTCACTCGCCTCGAAGCGGAAAGTGTCTGAATAGTTACTTTTCCGAGACAGCGTGATGAAATAGTATATTTTGTAACAAGTGAAAAAAAACACTTTTTTTCACAAGTTACGAACAATATTTTTCATCTCAATGTGTCGAAAAAGTACGTTTTAGTCACTCGACGCGAAGCGGAGACCAACTAACCGAAAGTTTATTTTGACCGACTCCAATAAATTTATTAATTCGGTTCAAATAAATGAAAGTAAACTATTTTTATGGATACACGAAGCTGGAGATCCAATTACGTTGAGACTCCTCACGCCTCGATATCTTTCTCTCTGCGAAATTTCTGCCCGAGAACATGCGTTTGTGTCCCAGAAAAAAAAGAAAGACACAACCGCTGAAGTTGGAATTAATGTGAATTGGATAGGTCTTTAACCGAAACTCGAAATCGAACTAACTCACCCGTGTCCTTGATTCGCTGAAAAAAGATGAAAATAATGGCGGAAAGAAAGCTCACCCTCACCTCGCCTACGACGAGCAATTAGATGGTTTAACTAATTGCCAGTGTAGTCCACCACCGAACGGATTAGTTTGAACTTAAAGTTGGGAGCGGTAGACGACGTGTCCTAGTAACCACATCTATTCATTCTAATCCTTTTTGGATTAGAGTTGAGTCATTCTGGAGTACGTAGCATAATGCATGCGGTGATGGTTGCAAATATGCAGAATATGTTTTTTGGTGAGAGACATCGCACAATTCATGGGATTTTATCTATGGAGAGTTTGAGTGCCACAAGGATTAACGGAAATAAAATTCTTGATTTGGAATTTCAAAAATCTCAAAACCTGCCAGGATCGATACATGGTTATCATCGCTATATTATAACTATTCATTTCTGGTACTTATTATAAGTTTCATGAGATTCTCTCTCTGAATTTTCGGCCGCTATTCACTTTTCGATGAAGTACGTAATAGATTTTTTTCAGAGAAAGCACAAAATATTGTTAAGAAGAATGTCTTCGCTTCTATCAAAGAATTGATTACTCGCAAATTGACCAAAAAATATAGCACAAAAATATGACACAGAGATAAGAAATGTTTTCTCCAAAAAAATGTGAAATAATTCCAAAAACAAAGATAAATAATTTATAATGAGCATGTCCTTCTTCAAATTAAGTGCAGTGGTATTAATTTATTCAAAAATACTGGAGTCCGAGATTCAGGATATTTTAATGCAAAAACGACTAGGATTGGTTCGAAAAGTTGTTGTCCAACACACTGTGAGTAAAGTGAAATTTTACGCACGCTTCACGTTCACAAAATCCCACTCCGCACACGTTGTGTCAAAATAGTATAATTCGTAACAATTGAAAAAAAATGGTTTTTGGCAAGTGTGATATAATCCCACGAGTCAAAATTACTTTTTTCACGAGTTATGAACAAAATTTGTCATCTCATTGTGTTGAAATAGTATATTTCTCACCTAGGGAGGTTCCTTTATTTCATATTCCGTGGTGACGAATAAGTACTTTTCAGTCACTTGAAGCGAAGCGGAGAGTGACTAAAAAGATACTTTTCTGCCACAGCGTAATGAAAAATAGGG
This sequence comes from Psyttalia concolor, assembly GCA_030522845.1. Classification (NCBI taxonomy): domain Eukaryota; kingdom Metazoa; phylum Arthropoda; class Insecta; order Hymenoptera; family Braconidae; genus Psyttalia; species Psyttalia concolor. Next base: position 8,541 of record JAPYZM010006578.1, on the reverse strand, counting down.
TTCGATACTTGCGAGAATACTGTTTTTAGACTGGTGGGATTATGTTGAATTCCAGAGTTTTCTCCACGTACAAAATTCACTCTTTCCCCAGGGGACTTTCTCTTTGCAAATTTTTTTCAAAGTACATCTAATGACTAAAGAGGGTCAAGATTTGGAATAGTAGAGGAACCTTTATTGCCTCCCAGTCTATATTGACCTCACTAGGAATTTCTGTGCACTGTTTACGAACCTCTTGCAATGTAAAGTGCCTCCTGACTGTGTAGACTCATATCGACTATTGAATAATAATTATCAAAGTGCAAAAGTATTCAAAGTGTTTGTTGATTTAAATCGCCATAACCTAATAGATTACATCACTCGCCTTCGGCTCGTGCTATACACCTCCCACGAGTCCAAAAGCAGATTCCCGTGATCGTATCGAAATATACTATTCTACTTGTGCTTCAATTACTCCGTTTCTTGATTAAAACTTTCTGCTAAAGGTTTCTTTGTGCTAGATTAATTTATTTTTTTTTTTGACGCAGTTTTTCACAACTTTTTCCGGAGACGTTTTATCTGATAGGCTCACCCAAAAGGAATAAGCATTTTAAACCAAAGAACATAGTCAACAGAATTTATACCAGGCACATTTCTGCCAAGCGCATTTTCGCACGTGTTTTCGTATTTTACCACACTGGCCGAATGAACTTGCGATCTTTCCCTTTCTCACTGGGTACCTGCTGCCAGAATGGATAGAACCATTAATCGCATCGAGCTACGTTATTGGCGTTCGAGTCTTTTGCCTCTCTCTCTGGCATTCGAATACCCCAATGGATTTAATCGATGAGAATGGAGATGTATAGGTATACTGTATTGTTGTAATACACTAGGAAAATCCTCTCTGACGGTTGGAATAGGCGGTTCTGGTATTGCACGGGAAATACAATGATAAACGGCCCTCCGAATGGTAAATTTCACTCGGGATTTTCATTTTAGTTGAATTTTACTAATGGCTAGGAATTATTCAGTGAATGTAATTGCTGTTGACTTTTTTTTTTTACAAAAACAAAATGCAATGAAAAATAAAATGAATAATTTGGCAAATCATGGGAAAACAACTTTTCGCCTCCGGTGAACTGAATTACGATCTCAAAATGTCGCCTCGCCTGTCTTTTTTATATTCATGAACGCAGCTGGAAATTTACGTGTATTCAAAATTCATTGATTTTTTTCGCCGTCCCTATTTTTTTACGTTTATTTTTTCCAAGTTGCATCCCAATGAAAAATTCAACCGCATATTTCCACGTCGTTTTGATCCACAAATGAGGACGGGTGGGAGATGGAAAAAGCTGAGCGCCAGTGGAGCGTTCAAATGCATATTCGTGCATGGAAAACACGATACCACTTTGAGCTTATACCGTCCCTGGCGCTCGTATTCAATCCGATTTCTCTGTTGCGTTGGCTTTTATGTCGTCTTCTTAAACTTGGATATTTAGAGCGTTTACAGATGGGTTATGAGGCACTCATGCTTGTGGATACTTTGATTGATGTGAGTTGAATGTAGGATACAACCTAGATATGAGCAAACTGGTAGAAAAAGCTCATTTTGCCGAATAGGTGAGCAATGTCGGGGAATGACTGTGTAAATTTTCAGAGAAAAATCAAGTGATTTTCAAACTCGTTTAATGAAAATTCAACTTTCAGATCGTTGGGACAATGAAAACCACCCTTCTGGTGAGGTTCCAGTCGACTATTTCTTGAATTTTCAATTTACTTTCAATTTTGGTACTTAACATGAAAGTTTCTATAATAATTTAACAATTTTTTCAGGGAATGCAAACTTCAAGTCTTTACGAATAATTACACTCACAGCGGGAGAAACATTTTCTTGTCCTAAGTAAATTTACTTGCCACGAGTAAACATCTATAAATATTTTTTTTGGACATCCGCATATTCTCGTTTGTCAAATAAATTTGCTTGGTAAATGCAATTCTTTTGTCAATGTACTGGGAACAGCCTATTTTATCTTCCCGTTTCAATTAATTAAAAATTCTAATAAATCAGGGGATTCCATTAAATATAAAATTGCCACCGAATTATCAATTCTGTTCGACCACTCCAAAACAGTGAAAATCCCCGAATATTGGACCTCCGCGCAGAATAAAAGATTAAACGCCCCCACCAAAGTAAACCAGAATATTTCTCCCAGATGACATCTTCAGCCGTTGTATCAGCCTCCGCCTAAGCCGCCATTAGTCTCACAATTTTCTCTGTAGGATCTCCTCCCGTCTGCATGACCGCTCAAACGTCGATGAGTTGCTGCAGCAGAACAAAAAAAAAAGAGGTAGAAAAACTACAAAGGGAGGAAGCAGAAAACCCTCGCTGCATCTCATCGAGGGCGAAGCGATGGAAGAATTCACTCAGGCATGCACATTCTCCCTCGTAATGACGAAAAATCAATGACTCAAGGTGAGGAGAGAGAGCGCCGGCAAACATGTAAAGAAGACGCGCGATAGCCAAATGACGCGAGACAGAAATTCTCCAAAACATTCCGCTCTACGGCGTTGTCTTGACAAAATGTTACGAATACCGCAGGATAATCGGCAGCAACGGGGGAGCGGAGGGAAAAAGGATATTCAATGCAGGTGGCTTCACACGCCATTGATCCCACGTTCCTTCTCCTAGAGGTGATATTGTGCACGTATAAAACCCATTGAATTGCTCGCGATACAGGACACTGGGTTACACGCTCTGTGAGAATTTTCACCACGTGTCGACGACAAATATCTGGCTGAGAATTCCGTGTAAATGATTCTTTGATTGTCACATAAATGGGAGAATCGTCATCTGGGGGAGATGAAATTGTTGTAAAAACTGCAGGGGGAAAAAACCGCGTAAAGAAAAGAAAATAAAAAATTTTAATTCGACATTTACGGTCTCAAAATGAAAATTTTTAAAGGCCAGCGAATAATGGAAAAAAGCAAGTTCTTTTTTGTGGGAAGAGGAATCTCCGAAAGGCGAACATTTCAGATAAAGAATTGCATAGATTTTTCCACTCCAGAGTTTTTTTTATCTCGTGGCAGCCGCAAAAAGAGCAGTATTAACCTTCTTAGATCTTATTAAACAATGTTGTATTCAATTCTTCAACATATCAAATATAATTATGTGGATAGCGCATTATTTCCTCTTTGATGGAAATAAATGCAATGATAATTACCATAAAAATGAAGAATAATACAGGTCTAAAAACCAACAACTCGTAGAATCGATGAGGATAAAAAATATTCAAGATAAATAAATCCAAGAGATGCAACCACAAAGGAAAACAATTCCACAATAACCCCCTGTAGATAAAAGAAATATTCACTCACTATCAGATACAAATTTTAAAAATAATATTGAAGCTGAATTTACCTCAGCCCAAGAAATCGATAATAAATACAGAATAAAAATCCGAGAAGTAAACACTGAAAATAATGAATCAAGCGTCGATTTCGAGGATTACCGTCAAAAATAGTATATTTCGTAAAAAGTGAAAAAAAATGATTTTTGGCGAGTGGGAGGTTTATATCACGAGCCGAAGGCGAGTGATATAATCCCACGAGTCAAAGACCACTTTTTTGACGTGTTACGAACACCGCCCATCCGACAATATACTATTACGTCCCTAACGCCCAAAAAACCGCGATTCTAACCTCACTCCGTTCGGTTATGGCTTTGCGGAGCCAGAGACGAAAAGTATTCTACGTCACTCGGCGATATTAAAGTATTATCTGACTCATGTGATTATAATTCTCGCCTTCAGTTCGGGCTATAACCCTTCCACTCGCCAAAACACATTTTTGTGCAATAGTATCTAAATGTACTAGTTTAAAATCATAAGTGACTTTTTTGACATAGTCATTTTTTAAAAAATCATAAATTCCCCCCTGGCTCGGGCACACTTAGTTTTTTCGTGACAATTTTTGAGTTCACCCCTCGCCACAGAAGAATCACTTCAAAAATATCTTCAGCTAAAATATTAAATATTTCATTAGTGAGAAAGAAATCAAATGATAATAACCCTAATGAGTGAATGAATAACCCTTCCTTATCTTCAAGATAATTTGGTTGGAAATTGACTTTTACTATATATCCATGTTGAAAACCATTAAAATAATGTTAATATTATTCACTTATTTGTCATCTCCCTCTCCCTTTTCCTAAGCCGATAATAGTATATTTCCGGCCTGTCGTTATGGGGTTTTGCAAGTCAAAAAACTCCATAATGACAGCCCAGGAACGATATTTTTCCGTAGTGATTTTCACTTTTTCGAGTTCGGGCAAGGGCCCGTACCAATCCCCGGGCGAGGAAATGTGAAGAGCAGTACGGAAAAGAAATTTTACTAGGCGGCATAATAATTTTTCTTAGGCCTGCAGTTTGCGCCGAGATCGTAGTGCAACACAGTAATTTTTCTCGGGATCCCACTGTAAAAATTCATTGATTTTTCTCTCCGTGTACTGGTGCCCCAAACGGACTATTTGCAGCACGAGGGGTACCCTACAGGTACATGTAAGGACATGATCAGTTTCAACTGTTTATGTTGGCCCCACTGGTGCCTCAACCGGACTATTTGCCATATGAGGGGCACCCTACAGAGTACACATAAGGGCGTGATCAGTTTCAACGGATCAGGTTAGCCCGATTGATGCTCCAACCCGATTATTTAGAGCGCATGGGAAGCCTCATAGTGTAGAGCCAACCTTACAAATACCTGATGAGGCCTTACAAATACCTGATGTACCGTCAGGTCGACCCTATCAGATTTCTAGTCGGGAATTTGATGAGTTTTTCAAGAAGAATGATGTGATCAAACTGGAGTCATGCTCATCGAACGAGAACTTGATCTGAATATATCTCTGACTGAATGTACCTCTCGTATTTAGCATCTGTGAAAAAAGATCAAAAGGTAATCAAATTCTTATCAGAGATCACCTGATCAGTCTCATCAGATGAAAATGTGATCGGAATGTAACTCTCATATTTCGGAGCTGATGAACTGGAACGAAAATTGATCAATTTCTCATTAAAATTCACCTAATCAGACAAGCCTGGCTCCTATCGGGTCTAATCCTGATCCTGCGTCAGGATTCCCTGAAAGCAATTTCCACTTGGGCGGTTCTGCGGTATCGCTACAGGACGGACGCACAAGATCGCGGCACGAGTGTCACTGCCTCCGAACTTCTATGCCGCAGAATCGCTTCAGAATTTCACGGGAATTGCGGCAACATTGGATTTATAAAATTTCAGTGAAATTCCGTCTCCATTATCTTTCCACATAAATCAAGGACATTCAACCAGAAACGTACAAAAGAACTCTACATGTACTTCGGTGCGCACTCGAAAGCAATGAACGTTCAATTTCCGTCAGGCCGGCCGAGGAAATACATATATCCATGTACGTAAGTATATAGACGAGACTCTTTGGACCATTCACGTGGAACGACTAGTGCGGCGATAATGGCGGGGACGTTTAAGAGTAGTATATCCCTTAACCTTTCATCTCACCTTCCTTTACAGCGCACGAGAAATTTTGTGTACGTGAACTCGGTACATCGTAATGTGAATTCACGCTCGCTGATAAGCCGCAATTCCATGTCATTTCTTCAATGTACGTCAGTTCGAGTTTTCTGTTTTCTGGGATTGTAGTCAAACAATTCATCGATTGTCTTGATTTTCATCGGAATTGACAAAAAAGACGTAAGGTTTGAAAGAGAAGTGGAAACAAAATTTTCAGTAAACATTACAGATTCGTTTGTGATGAACTTTCAAGGGGTACAATATTCTTTCCACCAATATTTTTCCAAATTATTTTATTCCTTTTAGTTTCTTGCAACACTTCTTCCAATTCAAGACTGACCTAATGTCAGAAACCCTCCGAGATCTCTTCGTCTCGTGTTTTAAGGATCCAGGGTACCCTGGGATTCAGGGATTTCTCCGCTGAATTTGTAGTCCAGACAGGAAATTTTCATTCATATTCAAGTAACACTTATTCACCGTTTCGTTTTCTACTAATCTGACATTTTAACATTTATTTTTAATTTGTGACTACTCCACTCAAATTTTTCGGTTACGACTTACAATAATTTCATACGGAGGACAATATCCCAATAAAACTTAAAATTAAATTTCTTTGCTCTGTGAGAAGATTGTCTCACACCTTCCGTAATCGTGTTGTGTTTTGATTCTTTGGGAAAAAATTTCTTAACCGCATAATAAAATTCAACATCTCTCAACAAAAATGTACATACTTAAATAATTTTTCACGCAAAACTAGAAATTTTTTATTAAACAGAGAACAAAAAACAGGTTAAAAATTTTTTTTACAGAACGGTGAGGGAATTTGCCTGTTAAAACACAATGCGATTTCCAAAAGGAATGGCAATTTTTTTCACCCTTCCTTTCCTGTATACAGTTGATCAATTTTATTTAATTGTTTATTTTTAATCTTTCAACTAATAATATTTTAAAGTTAACTGGGAGAAAATAGAAGGAATGTATAGTTATTTTTCACTTGAAAGTATCGCAGCAAAATATTGCGATGGTGGATCCGCATTGTAATCCATACCCTTCCATTATCCACGATCAAGATCTCGCTCCTCTATCAATTCAGCTTGATAACTAAGTTTTCCTCCAGTAACATCTAATGGAATTCTTCTTGCTTTCCAAAGTTCCTCGCTTGGCTTCCACCGTTGCAGCGTCATCAGCCCCACTCAATGTTTCCGTCTTTTTATTTCCCGGAATTTCCTTTTTTTAACTTTTAATTTTCTTACTCTCAAACTCGACGGTAAAGATCCTCCTGCCGGCATCATCCATCTCGTCTACTCTTCAATGAGTTGTTACGTTGTTTTTCCTCCCCTCAGTCATTTGCGTTTTTTTTTTCTTGAATCGAACTTTGACACTATTTTCCGCAAACTGAACTCGAGTTTAATCTTATTTATTTCTTTAGTTATGCAAATTTTATTATCGAGTTTTATCGAGTTTTGAAATTGAGAAAATTTCTTCAAAGAATCAAATAGGAAATTTTAAGTTTCAATTTAAGGAGTGGAATTATTTTCAAGTCTCACATTGGGAGAAATTCGAAGTCTTAAAATTTAAAAAAATGGTCCATTCTTTATATAATAGCCGAACTGAAAAAAATACTCCCTCCTCCTCGGGCACAAATTTCTGACATTGAAAGTTATTAAGAGTCCGAACAAAAGTTCGTCAAGTTCTAAAAAATTCACAGACCCCGGAAAAACTTCATAATAAAGTTCCATCTTGGTCATATTTTTATCCAGGTCACAAGTAGCTGTGAATTTTTCCCACGTATGCAATAGTCCATGTATCTAAAAATATAAGAGTAAAAGCTGAATCGCGCATCGCTCGTAACTTTTCATTGAAGCGAAAGTATCGGTCCTCATGAGAACGGAAGAAGTTTCACTGTGGGTCAGAGAGTGAAATAAAAATTGAAAGAAATCCAACAATGAGAGAGTATAAAAATGTATACGTAATAAAGTAAAATTGACCACGAAGAGGTACAAATGACTGTCGTCCTGAGTTGAGGGAGAAGCGAGACTGATCATAAATTTCGTCTTTAGAGGAAGTTGTAAAGTTAGGGAGGCAATTCTTGAAAGATTATTGATTCAAGTGATTCGACCGCTGCCTCAAGCAGACTCGACTAAATGCCTCCAAAAACACTTGATTTTTTTAAATCTTAAATTAAAATTTTTAAGTGATTTCAAACGTTGCCTTCCAGAAAAGTAATGGTATATTACTCGCCTCAAATTTAGATAAGGAATTTCAATTTTTCTTGCGTCACAGCTGCCCAGAATCCTGCGATTATACGCGAGGTATGAAGAAATAGAATATTTTTTACCTAAGGAGGAAAAGTAGACAAGTCATCCTTGAATACGAGGAATTGAATACAATTTTTTTCGATTTCTAACTGAGGGAAGCGAGGTTAGAATGCTCACTTCCGATCCATGTAGGCAGAAAAAGTACAAGGTTTCTCTTTCTAAGCAACTCAATTCGAGGGTTAAAACGAATTTGTCCAACTTGGAGTCGGCACTCAGTTTTTTGAGTGTTCATAGGCTGAGTCGGAGGGTTAGAGGTACTGGAAGGGGGAAGGCCCAAGACCTGTGATTACTTAAGATTGACGAGGATCTTTGAGGGTTGGACTAAGCGGTAGGGAGAAGTGAGGGATGTCAGGTTCTGAGGTATTGGGGAAATCCCAAGGAGAGTCGTTCCGAAATTTTTATGGAAGGTTTAGACGGAAGAGTGCAGTAAAGTAGGAACGTGAGGAATTGGAAATTGTAGGAATTATATCAATATCAAAATGTGAAATTTGGATTGCTGAACGACAATTGAAAAAAGGAAATTAAAGTTAATGGCTATTTATTTTTTTTATTTTTTTTTTATTATCTTTATAGCCTTCGATCCGTGGAGGATATATGGGCATCTATTCCCTATGCATGCGACTGTGGATTCTACACTGTACCGCATTCGCATGATAAGACATGGGAAAACCACAGAACACCCA
>JAPYZM010006565.1:0-11999 GCA_030522845.1 Psyttalia concolor | reverse complement strand
ACGTAGCCTATAGAATCGCCCAGTTGGATGGCCTATACGTCGGCCCCTATTCCCCTAGCACATGCTGGGCGAATGCTAAAGTAGCGAAAGTCTACTTGCGTCCTCTAGACCTCCCGGGGTCACAGTTCCACCCAACTGTTATGCCTTCAGTCTGTCATGGGTCTGTTGGTCTTTTGTATCTAGCGCCGGCTTATTCAGCCGCGCTAGATGTCACTCTCAGTCTTTTCGAGATTGTCTCTACATGTTCTGTAGAGGTTTCACCTCGTAACGAGAAAAATCTCGTTACAACATATATGAATGATATATTCGGAGATATTAAAAAAATATACATTATGTAATCGAAATATATATGAATAATATTTGATATTCATTCAAAACACATATAACACATATTATGAATAATATTTCAATATAGGGAAAATATATGCGACATATATTCCGAATCTAGCGAGCACACGAAATTTCTCACTTTTGACCTAACGAATAATTTTTATTTTTCTCATCATCTCATTTGATCTCATATAGATATATATAGACAGCTCCGTGATCAAGAATTATTTTCTGCATTGTAAAATTGTCAATACTTTTCTGGTCACATTAATCCATCAAACACTTTAATTTAGATTTACTCTCAACAGATGATTTACTGAATATAGCAGCCAATACCATCGGATTAGATAATTAAATATGATTCATTTTGAGACACTGTTATATTCTATAATGATAATTCAATAATGTTAATTGATACAATGGAAAATAAAACTGCTGACAATCGATCGTGCTTTTGTTGCACAATGATTTAAGAGAAAAAGAAACCTCGGTCACCATGAAAAAGCCTGACAAACCTGTGATGAATTAAAGAGCCATAGGATACCTACATCTTGAAAATCAGTATCACGTTCAAAAATCCGTATCTTTACTCTAATCTGCGAGTGAGCGAAAAAATCGATTAGGCACTGAAATGCACTTTGCTCGATGAAAGTCTTTAATTAGCAGGCACTTTTCTCTTCACAACTCTTTAACAGAGGGTTGGATTCAAACTCTTACTGGACTTCCCGTCTTCAGATAACCTCCGTAAGTGACTTTCTTCATATCTACCCACATTTTTTGGATGCCCTGTATGAAGTTCATAAGAGGTGAATGAAAAGAAAAGAATGAGGATCAGAAAAGCTGTATGGGTCAGGTGGGGGATTTTGAACTGAAGGATAAAAGTGAGATGGGAATATTCAAATACGGGTCAATTTTTTCCCGCAGATTAACATTTTCTAGACACCTAGGAGATTTTAACAATTGAGACACGGGTGCTTCCCTATAAAAAAAGTTTCAACCCGGTAACCATTCACTTTCGAATCTGATTTAACTAAAATAAGTGCTCTATCATAATGATTGGAATATGTGAGAGACAAGAATCAGAAACTGAGAAAGGCGATTAGAGAAAGGGGAATTGACTTTTTCGTAGTAGTTTCCAATTGCGTAAACTTGGTTCGAGTCGACATAGGAAAGAATAACAAATATTTCTATCTCGAAGATCTCTAGTTCTCTTGTGAGCACAATGTAACTTTTGCGTTTCGTGGATCTCTTGTACTGTTTTGAATGGAAGACTTCGTCATTTAGCAGCATTCTTGTTGCTAACAGAATCGTTGAAGTCTGGTCTATATGAACATCAAGGCGCCTGAGAGCCAAATGATAAGGACGACTAAGATCCAGACTTTGCTGCACGCTGCCCAATAATCCAACATCATTTATTCGAAGGGTAACTTTTGGAGGAATTGTCATGTATAACATCTTTGACAAGAAATTTCTTTGGGGCTGAGTCAAATTCTCCTCACATATGTTTTTCAGCTTGAGTACGGAAATTTGATACCTAAACGAATCGCATATTTGTAGAGGCACGCCATTAGCGCTGTGTACGAAATTTTTCAAAGTAAAATTTAAAGACTCGTACATGAATGCACTATGAGTACAAAGTGGGCCCCATTTCAGTACACTGTCGGGTAGATGAGAAAGGAGATGCACATTGAATGAGACATATTCAATCCCATACAACTCTTTAACTCCTCTTACGAAATCGTAAATACATTTCCGTGTGTATTCCACATCAGAGCGCATGATGGAAGTCCTTAACAGTATTGAGATTCCGTCTACAAGCAACGCCCAGTGATCGACATATTTACGTGGTGGGATTTCCGGAGAATCGGTAAACTGTAGAAAAGGATCCAAATGCTCCATTCGTGAGCTTTCCAAAATTTTCGTTCTCCAATATTTCTCGTCGTTCCAGAAATTTCTAAAGTCGCAGTGAATGATTCCAAGATTGCATTTATTACATTTTCGTTTTCGCTCAAAAAGAACGGTTTGGAATGATTGTTAGAATCTAGCCAAAGTTTGCAAAATTGTTTGGCTACACCTAACGCAGCGAGATGCATCCAATCTGCTGGTAGACCGTCGACAACGTTAAATCCTGGAATATCGTACAAAGCTGATCGTCCTTTCACTCCCTTTTTTCCATTCTGAGCGTGAATGAGAGTGTTTTCATGCGTTCGAAGACCCTCTCCAAATGGATTCCCACTATCATCAATGGGGTCGACTTTCACTGTGCCTTTTCCTTTTGGTACTTGAATCCCAGGGTGTAAACAAAGTCCACAGTCGTACTAGTGGTTGAACTGAGAGGTATTTCTCAATACAAGCCGAGCAACAGAATCACAAATACCCAATAGACATTGCAAATTTTTTCTATATTTTTCTTCCCTATATATATACTCAATACCACACGTTTCCAAATCCTGCAACTCAGTAATGAAGGGTGTTAAGAACTCATTGATATAAAAGGGTTTGCCTGGCCCGAACCATAAACTGGAGAGAATCATATTTTTCAATCTTTCCTTGGGAGGAATCTCATTCATTGTGCAGAGAACTGGGTATAGTGACATGGGAGAACTTTTATGTACTGGCTTACCATCTACGTTGAAACTTAAAGTAATCGTATTTCCAGATATTATTTTTTTGTACATGTAGGCATCAAAAATGTCTTCCAGTGCATATTTATTCTCTTTCAACCGATTTTGTGGATCTATCAGGCGATCGTGATTCCTCTCGAGAAAATATTTGATCTGATCCTTAAGATTCAAATGAAGTACAACATTCCCACTTCGCCAGTTGTTTGTCATGTCAATCACTTTTTGACATTTTGGACAAGATAAAATGATTTGCTCGCTCTGAGAACCAACTTCCCTTCCTACATATATGTGACACTCATCACAGAAGTGATTAATGGACATAAAGTCACAGAGGCTGTTCGAAATTTTCTTCCAATCATATTTTGAGCTGTACCTGATTCTCGTATCACTTAGTACTTTGGCAAATGATATGTAATCTTCTGTTGCTATATATGAAAGACCATGTCGTAATTTGGTAGCGAGAGCTAGGAGTGGAGCTACTAAATCTTCTGCAGTGAACTCAGATAACGCCGGAAGTGAAGTATTGTGATTTGAGCCAGCTCCAGGTGGATTCATTTCTGTATTCGGAATTCCTTCTTCTTCACTGTCTTCGCTGCTGTTACGTCGATAGTAATTGTCTCTGCAATCACGTTCTTCTGAACTATCATCGTAGGAAGAATCTTCCTTGGAATCTCCATTCTCAGATGTTTGTGAAATTTCTCCATAACAAGAATCTTGACTGCCATCTTCCCGATGAATAACAGGAGGAGGTATAGGAGGCTGTAAAAATGAAGACCCTGATGAGTATAAAGTAGTTAATGATTCAGCCATTGACTATTGATAACGGCGATTAGACGATATGATTTTTTTAAGTACAATGGAGTCCCTATGACATTCATTTTCCTACATTATTAAAAAATGATATTCGAAGATTTTCAGTTTTTTCGAACTTTTCTCTCATGTAATCTTGATTTTTGCGTAAAAAACAATCGAAAGTTCCATCGAATTTAAAAAATACTAAAGATTGAAATCATCACAGAGTTTATGTTAAGACGTTTTTGCGAACATTCACTGTCTAAAAAATATTTTTTTATCCTAGTTTACCAGTTCACTACAGATTTCATGAAACGTATATACTTTTTTACTTCCCCCGAAAATTTCCTAGTTTATTTTTAAACATTGTTGATTGTATGATTCCGGAAAATAGTCCAAAATTCAATCGGATTCATGTTACAAATCAGGAATATGCCATCTAAAGTTTCGAGTTCTTGGAATTTTTTGGGAAGTTTTGCATGCTGTCGAATTATTTGCCTCGATATCCAAATTCAATTCCTACAAAGTCCTTGAATATTTCCAACTAGGTTCAATGAATTCCTGACATTCAGTTAAATACTCTAGAAATTGAGCTATTTCATGAGAAAATCTACAAACGAGTCCTTGTTGTATTATCGAAAAATTTCCTAAAATCATTAGAAATTTGGAGAAAATCCAAGAGAAGCCTCAAACTGTCAATAATCTCAGTGAATTCACTCGATAAATCTAGATACATCGTGAATTTTCGCCAAAATCTGGAACTACCCCTCACAATAAAAACATATATCACAAAAAAACATAATCCATCTACTTATATAAATATGAAGGATTCTCGGTTGTTTAACTACAGAGCTTCATTAAAGTTTGGGAGAATTTCGCATTTCTTAGATCAAAGACGGGAAATTTATATAGCGTGCCACATTCTTGTGACGTCAGAGGATATTGTTGGATGGGATTTGGAATAAGTAGGATAGGATCTTTTCTACATATTTATATTTTTCCAACGCTCTTTTCGGAAAATTCTATGATTTTTTGAGAAATTGGAACTAGCATATTCATTATCTATGAAAATTAGTACATTGTACTTTATTCAACACTGAGATAATTTTATAGAATCGATATTTCCTTAAAAAATTGTTATGCTCTTTAAAATGATTGAAGAAAAAGATGTTTCTTCAAAAGTTGAAATTATGACCAAACATTATATGCAATCAGAAAATTTATGTAAACTTTCAAAAGAATACGATTATATTTTCAAACTTTGTAAGAATCTCTGAAATATTATCGACAACTTGAGAATTGAGTGATTCTGACATTTCAGTGCAGTGTCTTCTCACACTTTTCTCTATAATCACCAGAGGAAAATATAATCATAAATATAAACTATACTTAACCCTCACATCAATATTTCGAGGGTTATTTCGTTGCTGCTCGGGCTTCACTTGATGTTGAGTGCTGGAATTACAAATTATAATCAATAAATTAAGGGAATTTAATTGACTCATATAAATTTACGATATTTTATAGGAGAAACAAACTAACCTTTTATTTTTTTTCTGGCCACCCAGCGAGATCTCGTTCTAGCAGGAACACCACTGTTATTTCCGTACATTGCATAATTTTTATATTTTTTTTTATTCTCAATTGCCAATCCATTGGGCTACACTTTGCAAAAATCGTTGATCAATATTTTTTATTGCAAAATGCTACAGACTCTTTATTTTCAAAATAGACGTGCCTTGATATTTATCAGTTATTCCTTGAATGTACCTTTACTTCCGTAGTTTTCTCACGCGGGAACATTCTCGAACGTATGAACCAATGGAATCACGTTTCTGGAATACGGCAAGGATAATGTGATACTAACCTCATCAAATTGAATCTTTCTTAACACAATTGTCTTGAATGATCATCATCACGGGTTATGTGCAATTTACAGTACTGGATGATTTTTCGCGTAAATATTTTTCACCCGTACTATCACCTTTTTTTGTAAATAGGATTTTGAACCATCTATTTGTAAATCGTATCAGACTGCAGTTTACCGACACCTTCTTGACTCCGGTCGTGGTTCCGCCATTTTCTATTTATTAAATGGCGAAGATACGTATCTTCGCTTTAATAAATAGAAAACGTACATTAGTGCAAGCTTTGTCGAATCTTCCGAACGTGTCTGGACAGGTTCAACAGTTTACAAATTTACATCGATCTTCGAGTGAGTTTTTATACATTGCGTGATACCATAGGTTCACAAGTGAGTACCGTTTTTGTATTCTATCCAACAAAAGTAAATTAAAGCAGTATCTTGGAAAACCCATATCATAAAATCTCACTCGTCCTACGAGTCCCTTTCAGTTTATTTTCTATACATCAAATTGGTGAATTTCTTCATTCATCTTCATACCTCTGATGACGACGCCTTTAGTTGATTTGAGGTTAAAGTTGTGTTTTTCAATGAATTCAATTAATTTCGTGTAAAGAATCAAATCTACAGTTAGGTTTCGGTTAGGTTTGATCTTATGGAAATTTCCAGATTTTTCATTTTTTTGCTGGTGTTTCCCATCAATTCAGAGTTGAATCAAATCAAGTCATTATCAAAGTCATTGCCTTATTTCACTACCTAAATTCTGCAGAATGTCAAAATTATTCGCCAATATAAAATGGATCGGAAGAGACGACGACGGGAAAGTGACGGTGGGAATACCTACAGACTGGATTATGAATTTTAATCATCAAGAATTTTTGTCGGAAAATTTCGATCCCGACGAGTCGTACGTCATTGACTGGAGAGAAGCAGGAAAAGAACCTCCTGGGGGCTGGCCCAAATTTGACGGTTTAATTCTTCACATTGCAGGTTAGTTATTGTGTCCGTAGAAAGGTCAAGTATTGTGATTTTGCTTTCTTCTTCGCCCCGAATAGTTTGCTGACTTCATTTCATATAAAATTCTTTACATCCAGCTACCGTTCAAGCTTTAGAACGCAAAAGCATCAACTATGTCTATCCGAAGTCTCCCCGAATTGCAACACCAAAAATAAAGAGGAGAGTACATCCTGATGATACTACTCAAGCTTCTAGATCCAAAACGCTAACTTGTGAGACGCCGGTCTATTCCAATACGATCAAGGTATAAAAGAAAATTTGATAGAAAACTAGGTTCAAGCAGTATTACAGGAAATCGAAGAAATCTTCATTTTCTGAAGAATTGCCGGAAAATATATATCATTGATTAGGGTATTGTGGGTGAAGTTATGTTTGATGAAATACGAAAATACCTTGACGATAGATGACAACCTTCTCTGTAAAAAATTGGAAATTAAAAATCGGAAATTGACAATACCAAATCTATGATTCAGAATCGCGAAATAAAAATTGAAAATGTACAATTGAGAATTGGAGAAAAAAAATTGAAAATTTTTTTCAAGTTGAAGGAATGTTAAAATTTTGAAAATGAAGGAATTAAAGTAAGAATTAACTTTTGTTTAGAATTTTTCTATTCTTATTTATTCAAAAATTGTTCTCAAATTTGCAGAAAACCCAAAAAATTTTGACAAGTTTTTAAATTTCTGCCCATATTCAAAGGATTTGTATACTTTCAAGAGCATTAAAAAATTTCTAAAAATTTCACAAACTTGAAAAAATTTCGAGGAGTTTTGAAAAAAATCATTCACAATATTGATTATGGAAATGTAATTATGGAAATGGTAATGATTCGAACAACACGTAACAATGCAGAGAATTTTCAAAAACGTCTTAAGAGAGATTTTTCAAACATTTAGAATTTAAAGTTCACGAGTTTGTCAAAAATAGATAAATTCATTAATTAATAATTAATTCATTGAATTAAAAAAAAACTTGGAAATAATTTCAAGAATTTTATAATTTAAAGAATTTTATAATTAATCTCAGATTCATTACAAAAGTTGTAGTAATAGAGTTCGAGAAATTTTTCAAATTTTCAACGGGGTTCATTGACTTTCTGCAAATTCCTGAAAATTGAGAGGGGTCAAAAAAATTACGACGGACGTCAGAACATTTCTAAAAACCTTTGACACAATTGAATAAATTCCTAGGATTTTCACAGAAATCGAGAGAGTTTATAGAAACTATACAAGTTTAAGGAACTGTTCTTAACTTCATACGAAGTCACCAAGTTTCCAGAAATATTCAAATAATTGAAAGATTCAAAGAATTTAGATGAAATTAAAATTTTGCGGCAATGAGAGAAAATGCTGGATTTACTGAGGTGGTGGGGGGGGGGGGGGGGGGTGGGGGGGGGGAGTGTAAGGAGTTTTTGGGATTTTCAAATAAATTTAAAGCACTTCTAAAAGCTGATGGAGTCCACGAAATTTTTCGGTATTTTGTAGTATTCTCTAATTTGTACTATTTCATTATCTACTGGAGTTTTGGATACTAAATAATTGACTATTTTGTATTTAAGGCTTTTGAAACCAAAACCAAATATTACATTACTAGTATCTATCAAATATTGAAGTAAGTGGAATACAAATGAATATTGAACTTGAAAATATTTAGATTTGTCAATCAGTACCGAGAAATATATTTCACACTCAATACTGATGTTTTTCAATTTTGGACACTATGAGTTCGGTTTTTCTATTTCCATAATAAACAGAAGTCAAAAGTCACTCAGCCTCTCGAGACATCAAGTGACGAAGACGATGAAAACGAGGAACAATCGTCGGTGGTGCAAACTCCTCCTTCAATATACAGCCTGGATTGAAGCGTTGAGGATGGGAAAGAAAGCGTCGAAATCCATGAACGTCTGTTCACTGCATTTCACTGAAGATGATATCTCATGTGGAACATCTATGAATTGCGAAGTTTGAAGACAAAACGCGAGAATTTTAAAATTTTCATTGTCATTGGCACCATTGTCCACACTCCCCACTTGTTCACATTTTTTTCACCGCCAAAGCTCTTGGCATTAGGATTTGTATCAGACAATTGACATATTTCATATATAGAAACCTTCATTTTAT
Source organism: Psyttalia concolor (assembly GCA_030522845.1). Classification (NCBI taxonomy): domain Eukaryota; kingdom Metazoa; phylum Arthropoda; class Insecta; order Hymenoptera; family Braconidae; genus Psyttalia; species Psyttalia concolor. The sequence continues at coordinate 3,252 of JAPYZM010006565.1, read as the reverse complement.
AAATATTTAATTTAGGATTAACGTTTAAAGTAAGGGCTAATGCAATGCGGTTGTCATCTTGCATTTCGACCTGCTGTCGCTAGTTCTCTTTTCCGCCACAACACGCTCTATTACTAAACCATGCCTACGTCTGAGATCCCAATACCAGTGTGTAGTTGCGAGTCCCCACTCTTCATTATCAACTAGGTCTGAAGTCACGTGATACCTCTGAGCAATATGGCGCCGTTAACTCTGGTCGGTGAAACCCATGCTTTTTAGTTACATATTTTTTAATCATTTATAAACGATCCCTCTTTTATATTCCTGAATTGAGGTTGAAAATTATTAGTACAGGAAATGAAACGCAGTAGTGAAAGTCGAAGTGTATCTAACAAAAGAAAAAAGACTGATAATGAAAAAAGCACCGCAGGTGAAGTGACAAATGAGCGAGATGATGATGGGGCTTCAATATCAAACGTTCATACCTCGACATCAGTTTCACAAACAAGTGTTTCGACGTCTTCCAGTCATTACAAAGAGTTCTTCGATTATTCTTTGGAGGAGGGTATCAAACATGGAACCTGCAAGTTATGCAAAAAGAACGATCGAGCTGCAAAAATTAGGATGATGAAATCCAACAGATGTGGCCTCAAATGGCACCTGATGAACGAACATAGAAGTACTCATGATCTACTCTTCCCAGATGCTGCAAAGGTGATCGATAAATCACAGAGGACCTTGGAGGATGTTTTTGGAAGTTTGAAGCAAGCACAGGTAAGAACAACTAATTACTTTTACATTTTGATACGTTAAAAGTAATAAAATAGTTTTACATCATCGCTCTCGTCACATGCACGACAAATTGATAATGCGATGATTGATATGGAAATGAATCAACTTTATATTTTTTAGAGATGCGATTAAAATAATTTTTAAATAAAATCAAGTTAAATTGAAAGGGGTAAAATTCAAATCAATGGATTTTTAATATTTCAAATGATTGGAAATTCAAATAAATTCATGATTTTCCATATTTTTGTTGCTCAATAATTTTATAAAAATAATTTTATGAAATTCTTATTGAAATTTTTAGTTCTTCCATTTTTTGTTCGGTTCATTTAATTTTTCTCATAATGTTACATATTAATGAATTCCTTCTCCTCGTTATCCAAATAAAACAGATGAAATTCTTAATCCAAATCAAAGATTCATTACGATTTTTTCCAAAATTGATCATTTGAAATCAACAAAACCGCAAAGAAAAACGAAATTAAAGTTAAATAAAAAACTTCATCATGATCCATTCGAAAAAAATCATTTATTTACTTCCCTAAATAAAGTTATTTAACTTAAGGAACGTAGTTAATTAATCATCATCATTTTCATGATCTTAGAATATCTCACCACGTCTTCAGGGTATTCTGTGACTCGAAAAAACTATGATGAATTTTTTCAGAATTTTTGGACCGTTCATTCTTTGCCTGCAATCAAACTTTCTTGTCTGATGAAAATATATCATTTCTCCGGTTCTATGTGTTCAAAAATGATAATTTAAAAAAAAGTGCATTATTCCCGATCTTTAAGATGGAAAACTCATGAAAAATTTCCAATTATTAGAAAATCCATTCTATATGAAAAACGAGGTAAGAGTATATTTCGTAACGAGTGCAAAAAAGTAGTATTTGGCGAGTTCTTTGATGAGTTTTATGGGAATATTCTCGCAACTAACAGACACATTAGTTTGAATCGTCATTGGATTTAACTTTTTTTCAGTTCAAAGATAATCGGGAGTTTCGAATCCTTGTCGTGGAGTGGATTGCAGTGAAAAAACTACCTCTTCAGTTCTTCGATGACGAATTAACTCAACAGTTCTTCTGGAAAATCAGCCCATCCCATGATTTTCCTAAACGAACTGCCCTGACGACTGCAGTGGAAGAGACACACACTGAGATACGAGAACATATCATGAAGCTTCTCCAAAACAATATATCCAAAGTGTCTTTTAGTATTGACGGCTGGACGTCAGTCACATCCAAGTCGTATTATGGAATCACTGCGACTTTCATTGACTGCGAGTGGAAGATGCACTCACTGGCTATTGATTTCGTACCCAGCAATGGGAATCACACAGGTTGGGATATAGCGAGAATATTCTACGGAGCATTAGAGAGGGCTAAACTCCTGAAGAAAATTGGGGAAGTTACAGTGGACAATGCGTCGGTCAATACCACTTTTATGCAAGAGTTCGAAGAACTTCTACGAGGAATTGATCTGGTATTTGACGCGAACGACCAACATTTTCATTGCTTCCCTCATATTCTCAATTTAGGAGCCCAAGATGTCATAAAAATGCTTGGAGCTGATGATATTGAGGATACTACAGCAGATTCAGAGGATTGTGACGACTCCAACGAAAATAAAGATCATGAGAAAGACAATGACGACAATGAAGATGTTGATAACATAAATTTCACTGAAGTCTCTGCCCCCCTGATCAAACTTCGAACCCTGTGCAAGAAACTAAAAAAATCAGAACAGTTGAAAAATAAATTGCGAGATTGTTGTCTATATTTTGAAGAGAAGTTAATCAATCTACCTCTAGACGTCTCTACACGATGGAACAGTTCTCATGATTTAATCACAGCTGGTCTCCGAATGCAAAACTCCATATCTGCACTTTCTACTAGGAATCCAAATTTGAGACATTTGGCAATTACTAAGGATGAGTGGATCCTACTGGCCATGCTGCAAAAGTATTTTCAGTGCTTCAAAAAACTCTCTAATCTATTATGGGGTGATCAATACCCGACACTACCATCTGTCGTTGTGGGTATCAACATTCTGTTGGACAGTATCGAGACTCTCGGCCACCAGCTAGATGTTAAGTCAAATCGAAGTACGATCGAAGAAAAAGTCATCCTTGCATTTCAGGCAGGCAGAGACAAAATTTTGAAGCACTACGACAAAACAAACTGGATTTATCGCGCTGTCCTCATCCCCGATCCTCGTCATAAGTTAGAAGCTTTCGACAAGACAAAATGGGGTAGAGATTTAAAAGAAAGATCGAAACAAAAGTTTGAGATGATCTTCAGAGCAGAATATGCTAATCAAGCAGAGTGCAACGATGATGATGGACACTCGCAGTCCCATGAGTCTGACGACGAGTACACTCGTCAATTCAATGATTTATACAGCTCTGATGATTGTGAAAAGTTAAGTTGGGAACGAGAATTGGATACATATTTCAGGCAGGAAAGGGTTGGTCGTGACACG
>JAPYZM010006558.1:0-10602 GCA_030522845.1 Psyttalia concolor | reverse complement strand
TTACGAATTGTATTGAGAATTAATCGGGAAGATAGTAGTTCAACGCAACAACAATGGGAGCGAGCGTAGCGAGCGACCAACAATCCCGACCAATTTTTTAATTTATTTTTCTTGTCAAATCATAAATGATCGACTGAAAGAAAAGTTCACTTAAAACAGTCATTCCGTTTGAGAATTTTTTTTTGTAAAAATTACCGTTGCATTTGGTAATCGAATAGTATTTTCGGAATAATTACAGCCCCGCCTAGTAAAATTCACAATCTTTAACACAAATTATGCACACATCTAGACAATTTTCAGTGGAGGACAAACAAATTTTACTGAACCGATACCGTATTTTTTTCCGAGCGGCTAAACTACTACGCGATTATACAACGGAACGGTAATTTCTATGAAATTCTTCTCTCCGTGTCGCAATGCCCGTTCGACAATAATTATCGTACCGCTCAGTAAAATTTGTTGACTGCTCAGTAAAAATTATCTAGACGATTGAGATAAATTACCTGACCACTCAGTACAATTTGTCGACTGCTCAATAAAAGTTCTATAAATATGTATATAATTTTTTGTTAACTGTTGCAGTAAAACTTCTCAGTAGAACTTATTTTTTGATCACTAACAGAACCGTGGATGAGTGCATAATTTTTCTTGGAGATGTGAGATTTTACTGCGCGGCGAGGTAATAAATTTCCAAATTTTTCTCTCCACTTATGGCGCACATTTCCGTTCTCCCATACAATAATTAACGACACTCTTTATAAATACGGAAGTACTTGCACTGAATTGTCATCGACGTTACCGATCTCAATGAGATTTCGTGTAGTGTTAAATGTTTTGCAAGAATATGACATAACTCGAAACCGAAGAGAACTGATGATTTTCATTAGTAGTTGGAATGTTCACCACTGAAATTCTGTCACGAATTCACAATCAAATAACCTCACAAAATATTATTCATCAGATATAGATGAATGCCTCGATAACAACGGCGGCTGCGACGAAGTCTGCGAGAATACAGAAGGCAGCTACTTCTGCGCCTGCAACGGCGATGAGAAAGTCGTCTCATCAGATGGCAGATCCTGTATAGGTGAGCATAAGCGAAGTAGAAAAATATCTGAAAATCCAATTATGCGAGATAGAGTGGTTATATAACTGAATTGCAATTCTCGTTATCATCCTGCCTCGCACTTGAGATGAGACGATTGTTTACCCGGTATCTATGGGTTGGGGACCTAATGAGAAGCCGATAGACGCTTGAAAATTGAACTGGGGGATGGCAAACAGGCAATTCCAACGGTGCATGCTTCAATGACCTTGTCTCTCTTATCAATTATGACGGTCTTGGAATATTCACGTTATCGTGAATGGCCTTCACAAGTTTGTGAATCTAATACAGTCGGCGGTAATGATATCGATCGATGAGAAAAGATGAAGATGACATTCGCAGATTCTTTTATCATTATTTCTATTTGAATTCAGGTCAAGGTGTTACAAAAATTGATTTCAAAACTCTTCATATGTCGGGGCAAGTTAATTTTTGTTACGTTTTAATCACATAGCCGAGTTCAGTTTAGGCGCCCTTCCCCAAATAGGATCACATATGGCCCATAATAACCGCCTCTCTAGAGTGATAACATATTCGAAGTTTACCACTTCTGGCAACCAGTCCTTGCCATTTTTAATTTTGAGATAATCAAAACAATCCTGCTCAACTTCTCAAATACTAAGGAGACTGCCTCCAAACTAGACCCATCACTAAGTATGAAGATACACTCTAGACTCATAGAGACCGATGAAGGAATCAGTAGATGATTTTCTACAGTATCTGTGAGGTCTCCTTAAAGTTAAATGACTATTTTAGGGGATCATTTCGCCCTAATTTCATTACAAACCTTAATATGACTCTTCAATTACCTCTTCTGACAATATTATCTCATACCTCACAACACAAATTCAATCACATTACTGTCTCTACCAATGTACGGCACAAATCAACTGATAATTCGTGACATCCAAGCTGCACGCGTCTCACTATCTTCAGTGTTATTTATACCCGAGAGGGCAGAGCATCAAACTCAATTTCATCAATCGCTCTCAGATTTAAAGAACCGCAGCAGCAATTTCCAAAGTTATCTCACAAAAATGGAAATCCTATGGCCAATTATCGCCATCGGCATGTGCATTTTTGGTTACTACCTCTATGATTTCCGTTGCAAAAGTGGAAGATACTGGAGAAATCGGGGAATCCCAGTCTTAGATGGTGCCTTACCGTTCATTGGTCACATGTGGCCAATAATAACCGCCCGTGAGGGCTTCATATTCCTGTACAATCGTTTTTACACGGAGACAACCGCCAGCATGTTCGGAGTTTACAATTTCCGGCAGCCAATTCTCGTCATTCGGGATCCGGAGATCATCAAAGTAATTCTGGTAAATTCCTTCTCAAACTTTGAGGAAAATGCATCGAAATTGGATCCTCAACTGGACCCATTACTGAGCACTAACCCATTCTATACTCACGGGGATAAATGGAAAAGTCAACGAACAATTTTCCAAAGTGCATTAACAAACAAGCAGTTGCGAGTCATCGGGCTGCAGATCAACGACGTCTGCTCAAAGTTCGATAGCTACCTAACCTCAAACATCGCGGAAAACGGCGGGAAAATTGTTGTGGACGCGCAAGAGATGTTTTCCTACTTCACAGCAGAAGTCGTTGCAATCGCAGCATTTGGAATTGACGGGAAATCCTTCAGTGATAATGCGCATAGCTTCCACAGCATCGCAAAGAAAATGTTCGCACCAAGTAAGTTCAATGAGTTCATTGGTTCAATCGCTCTGTTCTTTCCGGTTCTGAGGAGACTCCTCAGAGTTTCGTTCATGCCTGCCTCCGTTGATCAACACTTCCGGAAAATTCTCGAAGACGTCGTGTCATCTAGAATACAATCTAACGCATCCGGACAGGACTTCCTCCAAAGGATCATTGATATTTATCGGAACGAAGGTGATCAAGAGAATGGAGACTTCATCGCGGGGCATGCAGCTGCCTTCTTCCTCGATGCCTACATTACCTCAAGCTTGACGATGGCATTTGTAAGCTATTACATTGCTAAGCATCAAACTGTGCAGCAGAAGATTCGAGAGGAGGCTGAAGGCGTCCTCGGAAAGTTCGACGGAAGAATCACCTTTGAAGCGCTAGCAGAGATGAAGTATCTGGAGCAGGTCATTGGTGAAGCCATGAGACTCTTCCCAGTTTTAGGGTACATCGGGAAGATTTGTACACGAGAGTGTAGGTTGGTTGGATCCGATGGACTTGAGTGTCAGGTAGAACCAGGAACTGAGGTGATCATCCCTGCCATTGGACTTCAGAGGGATTCAGCTTTCTGGGAAGAGCCAGAGGTTTTCAACCCTGAGAGGTTTGATGATGCCAGGACAAACGATTGCCACAAGTTTGCGTATATTCCCTTTGGGGCTGGACCAAGGATGTGTCTGGGTAGGAGGGTCGCTATGATGCAGATGAAGGCTGCATTGGTCACGCTGATTAAGCAGTATCAGGTGGGGGTCGATAGTAGGACGAAAGAACCTGTTGGAGTCAGTCCCATGGCGGCACTATTTACCATAGCAGAGGATCAAATTTGGATTGGGATTGAAAAACTGAACAGTGAGTGATGGATGCAGCGAACAGGACTAAAAAGGAGACTTTGAAGAATTGGAAATGTTTGAATGTTTTCATGTTTTATTATGAATTGTTTCAATGGCTGATTGAAAATTCATTTGTTAGGATACTGTAAGTGTGACGAGCATTGAGCATTGGGCATTTGTTTAATTTAAACCACATTAATTTTTCTTCTCAGTAACTCAACAAATAAAGTGTGGATACCGAAGATCAGAAAAAATAATGAAAAATGTTGTTGTACATAATTAACAAAATAGAGTGCGTTAAGCGTTGCTCCCTAGACTCTAATAATAAAATGGTAAGGTAACAGACAATAACTGTAGTTTTTACATTGTTTTTGAAGTTGTTCTTCACTTATTTCTTCATTACTGGCCCTAAATAACTCCATAATAATAAATTATTTTGTGAACAATATCTACAAGTGTTGTAAATTCCTACTGCTCATAAAAAATTTTGGGAATGAAAACCCAAAATGGATTTCTTAATTTTCTTTTAACTGTCATCCCCATCGTTTATTGGGTCAAATACATTTCTAATAATGCATCGAGTGTAAAATTACTGACAAATGAAACTATACTCATTCATAATTAATTGTGACATTAAAACGGATTTTCCGAAAATGTAAATGCTCTTTTGATGATGTGAATTTTGTGCATCATAATCCACAAACATGATTTATTTCCATTGTAATTCACAGAGATAAACGCTATCTCGTGTCCACCGGTGAATCCAGTTAAACGAGGTACTTTAATATGCTCACGACCGGGAGACGACAATACATGGCAACCGTACAGAGCCGTTAATCGGCCCGGCACTAAGTGCTATTTGAAATGCCCACGGAGTTATCAACTCCTTGGGGAATATCAGATCACTTGCCACGGAAATGGAGAGTGGAAGGGGCCGCAGCATGCCGATTGTGTCAGTGAGTTTGATACTTAGATTCTATAATTAGTTTTGCCAAATCGATCCATCAGTTCGCTCCAGTATCTTCCATTCACTCCACGCATGTCTTCACATGTTATCACCTAAAAAATTCCCTTTCTCTCCTTTTTTTTTAAATTGCGAGAGAAATCTCTCTATTTTTATTGCCCTTTCATGTATTGGAACACTCGATTTTTAATATCGAAAGAGACTTTCTACGTTTGATGTTGAAGTAGGGGATGGACTGAACTATATTGAGAAGCCGCCTTATTGATTTCCAAATACAATATAAACGTTGAGTTCAAAAGATGAAGTTTGTAGTTTCATTTTTTTTAACAGTATACTTCATAGATGTTATTTACTGTGTCGACACGGTTTACATCAAGTAAAATATTATAAGTCGGGAAAAAAATTGTGAACAAAATAGAAGTACGAGACGCTTATCGCGTAATCATCTGCCTCATTTCCGCGGATTATTTTTTATTCTCCGGACTGGGAATTAATGGATTTTCCGCTTTTTCCATTACGACTCTCGTAAAAATTGAAAAACATTTATGAAGTTCGATTATCCGTTTATTTGTAGATTGATGTACATTCGTATTTTTTTTCATGAATATAATGAAACCAGATGAGCTTCCACCAATATTCGTTAATAAGTCATCAACTTTCATTTCATGAAATAATTTTATCAATAACTGGATAAATGGTTTGTTTTACCATAATTTCAACACAATAAAAGTTTTTTTTTCTTCTCATGTCATCACTTCATTTTACTCTCATGATTGAATTCACTCTATTACAAAAATATGACGAATCCATGGATTTTAGATTTTCACATATCATTTTCAATCAACGTCATCCCCAAATTATTCATTTTATATCATTCATTATATCATATAATTATCATCTGATGATTCATTATTCCCTGTTTTTACCATTTCTACCTTCGCGAGGATTTAAAAAATATTTATGAATTTTTGTTAATTCGTTTATTTCGTATTCGAATACATATTCATACATCGCTCTCATGAATAATGAGGAATGAATGAGAAGGGTTTCGACCCAGGCTCGTCACAAATTCACAAACTTTCAACTCAGAAAATTATTCAAACAATAGCTGAATAAATAGTTTTGTCTCAACATGAAACGAAAAAAATTTTTGTTAAAAATACGTTAATTTGGAAGAACAATTTCAGAATTTTTTTCCCACTTCATCATTTTGTTTGATTCCTGTAGTCAAATCGAATTTATTATTTTTTTAATGTCATTTGAGAGCTAATGTTCTGGAAAATACATCCAGAGACCGTGTGGAACTAATCAATTTGCTGATATGGACTCAACTATTCTGTTAAGAGTTGAATATAAAATTTAAAAAATTACTGTGATTGAAACCTCAATACTCAATGCTGGGGCTGCGCTATTGAGATCCAAAGTCGAAGTGATTTATGCAGTATTTACCCCAAACTCTGTGTAATCAACAAAAGTGCACCCTTCTCCTGTGCTTCAGAGGATCCAAAGCCACGGTTGGAATGTCCAAAGGATGTAATTGCAGAGCTGCCTCCCGGTCAAAATGAGGCATTCGTGAGATTCAATCAACCGTCAACCGATGTAGACTGGTTCCGCTACGTAAAATCTAAGCCATCATGGGGCATGAGACTCGAGGCGAATCTCCAGCTGGGATTGCACATTGTTACTTTCTTCGCTAAGCATCCGGTGTCAAAGAAACAGTCAAGCTGCACCCTTCGCATTGTCGTTAAAGGTCAGTTCAATTTTCGGTATTCAATTGTTATCATTTTTTTCTAATAATTTTTTTAATCTTTAGAGTTTAGTTTTAATCACCCTCTCAATTCTTTTAAATTACATTTACGCGGGCCAAGGAAAGTATTCGAGAAAAATTGCGTACCTTTTCATAAATCGCGAAGAGTTCTTTTCACGTGGTTGTGAGTTTCTGAAAAACGGTCCATTAGAAAAATGCGAAAAACATACAAATTTGAAAGTAGTATTATTTTTAGATGACTCAAAGTTGGACTGCTGTTGGTGAATTTTTCCACAAAATACGATTTTTTCAATTATGCCTATTCAAATATTATCGAATAGTTTCGGAGAGAATCACTAATTAATTATTCATCAGAATTTGTTGAAGAAGACCCCACTATCAGGCTCTTAAAATATCAAATATTCTCAGACCGGGACCTTCCGATTACTCGCCGGGACCATCCGAGCTCTCCGAATATCTACTTATTTCCATCAATGACAATTAATCATAATAAAATTAATAATTAATAAATACAATTTCAATTATCTGTCAATATTGAGCCACACCGTCTTAACGGCAACCATTTTTTACAATAGTTTTTTTAATTGAGTAGGAGGAATGCGTTCCACATTTTTGATGATGACAGCGGATTTTCAACCCTCCAGCACTCGCGCCTCTTGGCCGAACGTCGTTACTCGCGTGGCAAGCGCCGCGCCGCCCGCGTATTCTCTTGAGATTGTCACGAGAGTCGTCAACACCGCTCGTCAAATTTCTACTACGAGAGTACTCGCGTGGTGAGCGCTGCGCTCACCTTCGCCTGCCGCACTCCGCAAAAAAATTGATTTAAAAAAAAAATGTCAGTTTAGGGCAACCGAGGCGTGTATACTCTCATCGGAACATATTATTCGAGGAACTTGTAAAAAGGCATAGCCTAATTCTTCATATTTTTAGTGATATCATGAAACTTTCAATAACGGCGGCGCTGAGACCATAGCGCGAGTGCTCGAGGGTTAAGAAAAGAATCGAGGGAACATTCTCTTTTAAATTTCTTTATTACTCGGATAATCTTTTTAGTTCATTTAGGCAAAGGTTTATCATTTAATTCTGAAAAAATCTCCTTACAGTTTACCTCTCTCAAGAATCCACTAGTGAATTGATATGTTACAACTACTGTCATAGAAATTCCATCGGCTTATCCATCGGGGGCAATCCACGATAATGGAATTCAAGCATTGCGGTTTAATTAAACCTCGGTTGGGTATTAAGCGCTTTCAAGGATTTTGTTTAATGCGGATCGCTGATTCCGCGCGTCACGATAATTCGATGAATGCTACTGTGTTACATCGGTTGTTTCCATTCCCAAATTGATCCCAGTTAATCTGTAGTGGAATTATTGAAAGCAGTTCCATTGATCAGATTAGGGCTCAATTATTTTTCGTCTCGAGATTTTTGACATTGGAAAAAATCCTGCCCGCGATTTTTATTTCTACTGTTTCATGCACCGAGAAAAATTTCCAATTAAAAAATTCTATAATTCAGGAGGGCAATGTAGGAGTGGTTAATTCTCCGGAACTGTCACGCACTTTTTACCCAAAATTGCGCAAATTTTTCAGACTGGTAATTTCGATTTGTATCACTTAAAAAAATACAAATGTTATAATTTATAATAATAAATAATAACCGGCATAATTACTCATTTTCATGAAAAATTCTATGCATTTTGTTATTAAAACAATCCATTGAATTATGGAACGTTTTGAAAATTCAAGCAACAATTTTCTTGACATTCAATTGTGCCATTGCGCCGAGGGAAAATGACCTCAGGGAACCCTGAAGCAGAAACGGTATTGCACCCGCTAGGAGTCAGTTTTCCCTGATCAGGTGAATCCTGGTGACGACTTATCAAATTTTGTTCAGTTCTCCAGATACAAAATATGTGAGATACATTCAGATCAGGTTCTCATTTGGTGAGCTTGCCTTCACCGATTTGATATTACATTGCATTCAAATTCGAACCATTTGAAAATTCCACTGAAATTATTGCTTAATTTACAAAAAATTGTTAAGAGCATACGCAATTAAATTGGATAATTCGGTTCCGTAATCGACACGCGAACTACGAATTCCGAAAGTTTTACTGAAAATGTCTCGCGATTAGAGATACGAGATTACGTCAGGCAGGAAAAACTGTCAAATTACAAAATTATGGCCGTCGCTGATGATCATGCTATTTCTTGACAATAAATCGGTCAGATACCATTTAATCACTGACAAATTTTCTGTATGGATGCGACGTGACACTTATTTTTGTCTGTCACAGATTTTGTCATATTTTAAAGAGTTTGCTCATGTGATTGTCCATCAGCTTATTTTGTCAGTGAGCAGTCGATTGAATAATTGTTAAATTTGGATAAAGTCGTAAAGTAAGTCAGTCACATTTGGTCATGTGGCAATGATCAATGACAGGTCGGTAATGTGACTGGCGATCATATGACCGTCATCTGACATGTCGCGAATTTAGCTCGCATCACTACTCTACGTCTAGTAGTTTTTCTTTTTTGTTTTTTTTAGAGGGCGAGCCACCAAAGGCGCACAACTGCCCTGAGAATGTCACTGGAAGAAACGGGAGCATCATCACTTGGGACGAACCTGTTTTTACGGATAATGTCAAAGTAACTCAAGTCACGAATAATCAGGTATGAATTCTGCTTAAGTTGCGATATCACGAAAGTGGGCAAAAACTCTTGATGCTATCTCGAAGCCATTAACTCATTTTTATAAACATCGAAGGCTCCATTTAAATTGTCCTTGCCGGCATACAAGCAATAATTGAATTGTGCTAAACCTTGAAACTTATATAGTCAATATTACAGTTGTAATGCGGAAATGATCATTTGCTAAATCGGTTTGTTCGTTCAGTTGAGTAAATTAGTTACTGTAGCCTTCGACATTAATTATTTGTTCCAATGACGAGAGTTCATAAGACAGGAAATGCTCCTGGCCTCACCAAATATACAAAAAATAGATAAATGTTGTGCAATGTTGTTCACACGTAAATATTAAAATTATACCCTAAAGATCCAATACAGTTGATAGGAAAATCAGCAATTTTTGTTCGCGATCCTGAGATTTTTTAAGCAATCCAAATAAGTTGGATAAATACCTCGAGAAAAAAATTCAAGAAAAATATCGCGGAAACTTTCTTGCTAGTCCTTAAAATTCCCTTCGCAGAGTCTCTTCAAACATTTTCTTCCAAACCCATTCATTCAAGTGATATTCGCAAAATAATTCCTTTAAAATTTCTCATGAAGAAGAAACTAAATTCAGTTGAATCCACTTATTTATTCCACAGGTTTGACAAACATTCGTCCATTCCCTTTGAAATAAATGCTCTTTACCTCAAAGTCATCCCTTCACGTAATTTTCCCCTTGACTACGACGAAAATTCATCTTTTCCAGTCTAAAAAATTTCACTCTCACAGCATCTCATTTATGTGAATGGTCTGTGAGTGCTCTAAATGTCTGTAAAATGCGAGATGTTCATAGATGCGAATGCCCTAGTTGATCCGTGGAACTCGAGTTATTTCCTCGTAGCCGGATGCCATTGGACTTGGGCATGCAAACTATGTGGTCTGACATCACTGGGAGCCAAAATGTTTGGTCATTCGTGTTACAGAGTCCAGAGCAGACCTTTGACATTGGTGAATGGAAAATTACTTACAATGCAAGCGACGATGCAGGATGGTCAACAGTATGCAGCTTCACTGTGTCGATACATCCAAACTAAAATTTACCAGTGACAATTAGAAAAATCCAGAATGAGGAAAGAATGAAGGTACAATGTAGGTAATATAAATGGCAATTCTGGGAACTCCGGAGTTCCATTGTGCACGCAAAAGTATTCTTCCGTCTATCATAAACATTTGAGGCTCCAAATTAACGTAGCTCAACAGCCGATAACGGTATCTTGGAGGTTGCGTTATTGATTTACACATTTTCCGTTTTCTAATTTCTTCAACTGCATTCCGGGAGAAAAAATTGAATATAGTATATTATGCAACATATGCGTTATGACGTTGTTGGCTCATGGAAGGTTGTAACACGAGCCGAAGGCGAACGTTAGAATAACCCACGAGCCAAAAAACTCCATAACGCACAAGTTTCATACAAATCTTTTATGTTGCTAGGACTCAACCAATTGCGACTTATCGGCTGCCATAACTGCCCGATAAGTAAAGTTTATCCTCCTAGG
>JAPYZM010006556.1:0-15134 GCA_030522845.1 Psyttalia concolor | reverse complement strand
CATGGTTGGAGAGGAAGACGGCCCATGATACCGCAATTAGGGGGGGGGGGGGGCTAGTAAAAACCCGAATAGGGTATACTTGGAACGAAATAAATAATACTAAAACTTTATGATCAGGTCACTTTGTGATGAAAATTTGGGCCCTCCTCCCCCCTAACAATACTTGGCAACAGGAGTATTTTAAGTCGCAGGGCCAATTTCAAGACCCAGAAAGGATGCTTATAGAACTTACAGAATAATTGAACTCGATCGTTATTCTATCTTTAATGGAAGATCAGGCCATTTCTGTGCATATTTGAACTTTCTATACGTACTTAGCATTAGTGGACTCTGCGATCGTGCTCATAGTCGGTGATGTGCCATTTTGAGCACGTCGTGCGGCTGGTGGACGATATATCTCGACAGCAGCTGTCGATTTCACTGGAAGTTAAATTTGGTTTTGTTTTCAATGAGATAGGAAAATGTAGCGTATTGCCATCAGTATTGGCAGTAGTATAGAAAAGGTAAAACCTGACAAATGACTTTTTCACATCTGGTAATCTCTTGGAAATCGAACAATCTTGAGAAAGAATTATTTCCAAGTAAGATGCCAGAGGACTTTACTATCAATATATCCTTTCAAGGGACGGAAACCTATGGGCAGAAACGCGACAAATAAAAAAAATATTTAAAAGGTTGTATTTTCATTTTTTGCAAGCAGCTACACTTGCGAGAACTTCTTCACATAATACTGTTATTCTTTTCAACCTCGATGTGCAAGTCTAATAGAATTCTCCTTGAAACATATTTTCTCTTCTTCACCAAGTCCTATTGAAAATTATACAAATGTTCCGCACAATTTTAATGGTGTTAAGGGCACTTTATTGAAAAGGTTAAGTAATGTTATTTTTGTAAAGAAATTCATTACGTTGTGATTTTTTTTTATAAGAGTTGAATTGTAATTTTTAAGTGTCTTTTTGCATTTCCTAATAAGAAAAGCAAATACTGTGAAAAATCAAATGCCCGCCATGTTTTACCAAAAATATTTGAAGAAGATTAATGATATACACAAATAAAATAAAATCAACGCCTGTCTAATGGGACATGTCTGAAAAATCACGTAAAAGCGCTTCAATATTTTTAGTAGTAATAAGTAAACAGATAACTGGAAATAGTATTTTTTTTTTAATTCGTTACCTTGTCGCTGGCGTGAATGGTCCGGCGAGGCTGAGGAAGAGCGTCTGTCTTCGACCCCCATCCTCGATGAAGAGTAACTGCCTTGTGGCGCCAACACACCATTCAATTTTGGTTGTCTGGAATAAGCACAACATTATTTTTTGATTCCTCAATAATCGAGATAACTGGAATTTACTCAAATGTATGTCCATCATCATGCAATGACCGGGCGTTCATTGAGCCTGATTTACGCTAACTTTTTTCTACTAAGGCAAACAATAGGCGCAGAGAGAGCAAATACTATTGGCATGACTAAAAATATATTCTTGGCAGTGTTACTAACATTGCAAAAGCACAACTCCGAAACAACAAGAAATGAACTGAAAAGAGGTGTAAGATAAATTTTCAAAGCAGATTTGCAAATCCCGTTGATATGATCTCAATAACGAACGGACTAATTTAGCACATTTTGACACAATCATATGAGGCAGAAAAGTTCTTCACAGCCGTGTGTCAAACAATATTTTTTGTCACGACGTCTGTGGGCGGTGTTTCACGGACGCGAAGCGGCCGTAAAGTAATGCTTTACGGACTGAGTGACAAAAAATAGCTAAAAGCAAATCGTTTTTTGTCGGCAATTTTTCCAGCTGTAAAAAATTTTGACGAGCTTCTCCGCTAAACCTCCCAATATTTTCGATTTATTATACTCTTTCAAAACGTTATAGTTATAATCTAGCATCATAATGTCATTTAGATGAGACTTTAATTGTGCTCGAAAGATAAGAGGTTAGCACAATACGAAAATTTCTGTCTAGTGGAGTATTTTAATTACTATAGAATTCACTATAAAGATATCTATAAGATTTTCTTTCACTTTCCAACCTAAGCCCAATTATATGTTTTTGTCACTCAGTCCGTAAAGCACTACTTCACGGCTTTTCAGTCACTCCGCTTCGCGTCGGGTGACTGAAAAGTGCTTTTTCGATTACTTCACCCAATTACCCGACATTTCATCCCGGAATTTCCCATGCTGCGACATTGCATCGCAATCATTTCTATAGTTGTATACAAAAACTAAATGGATAACAATCGAATGATTCCAACTACTCAATGAACAAATCAAGCGATAAGCACAAACTTCGGACAACCTATTAATTGCAATTCTTTAGTATGCGTGCAAACAGCAAGAAGCCCAGAGATATACAAGAGATATGCATTACATTAAAGAGAATTTATAATTCTTTCAATGATGACGAGGCCCTACGATCAACGGTCTAAAGGTAAAATGGGAGGATGAAAAGTGCAAGGCATTCTGTCAGGATGAAAAAGTTCGGGGATTAATTATACTGCACGTTACATATTCCAGAAAGTCTTCAGAAGGCCTTCAAGGAAACTTATCACAACTTCGGTAATTAGTGCATATAACTACTCATTAAAATTTTTCTATAAAACTGAATTAATTCACCATTAGATACCTAAACTAAGCACAATCAACAATAAAATTAAGACGGGCTCAGTTTGGTGATTGCTTTAGAGGGCTGACATGGGCACAATTGTGATCATTGTACACCATTGTACAACATGTCGAGTTCACACTAGTCAGATCCCAGTCACGAACCTCTGGTAACGTTATGTGCTGACGAAGTTTGTTTATACCTTTTCGCATGTTGAATTGAATTTATTTAAATTATATTCTCTATATAACTTGAGAACGGATGGTGTGAATCTAGGCATACTAAATTGCAAATTTTAATGGTTTCGTGCGATCAATTCATTCAAAACAGACAGTTTTTATAAACTAGAATCTATAAATGTTATTTCCCACAAGATACACGAAAAATAAATCAATCTTACTTGAGTATTTAAATGCCAAATTTTGAGGTCCTATGTTAAATCTTTGCCACGACTTCTTTGAAAAGAATTGCAAAAATTAAAAAAAATTTCATCGATTTTTTTGTGAATTTATTTGAAAGGCTTGAAGAAAAAAAAAGATTTGAAAAAGTGTTATGGGAAATTTAATAATGGAATAAACTATGGAAAGTAGAAGGCCTTACATGTTTTATTAAAGCTACTGTATCTAAAGATTTTCGCAAACAAATCCGTGAAAAATTCATTCCATTTATCCAATTTTACCAATTCTCCAGAAGTTTGCTTATTTAATATTTACCAGTCATACATACCGAATCAAGTCCGATTTGTAGCAAACGACTGTGCGTCTAGCTAAACCCTGGCCAACGGAGAATGTGGTCAAATGATCAGAGAAATTGTCCTGGACAATTTGGTGGATGAGAAAACGCCGATAGTTGTTCACTGGTGGAAAAATGAAAACTCTGTAAAAATAATTCAGAAAAAACAAATTGGATCTGTGCGAATTTTTGTTGAAAATTTTCTCGGCATTACCAAGAAAGCAAAATGACCAACGCAAGATTGGTGACTGTGGATAACATGGGGAATACCTTATTGCCGAGAAATTTTTTTAGGCTCCCCACCAGATGAATACAACCGACAAACTTTTACATAACGATTCGTGAGCTGAAAAACTTTCACTTTCGTTTGGCTTCCTGAAGTATAAGCCCATCTGTCTCCCCACTTCTCGTTTCATATACCATGAAAATATTGTATGTAGAGGCGGAGGGGGCAGGGAGGGCGCGTGCCGGTATCAATGATGAATTCTGGACGCAATCGGTGATGTAAGGATTATGCTACGATACTTGGCCGTGTACATTCTATTGATCAAAAACGTAAGAGATTTTCCAATGTTTTGGTACTTTTTGTCTCAGCATAAGCCAAATATTACAATATCGTCAAACACAAGAAAAGTAATAAAGAAAATTTATAAATAATGTAATTATTTAGAAAATAAACTGCTTAAGAGGGAAAACTGGGGAAACAAAACAGAAACAAATGGAATGTCTTGATTCATTTTTTTAAGCTGAACATTTTAAGAACTATATTTAGTTTACCTTCATCATATATACTATCAACGGATCATAAATCAGAATAGAATCGACTATTTATTGAATGAATTAGCTCCCGACCCGAAACTTTTTTCTATAATCAATTTCATACACGTGGGGCGGAGAATTAAATTATCGCAATTATTTTCATTTGTTCAATAACATGTAATTTTTCCATGGTTCATCAATTTCTTACATACCGAATTCATAATTGCTTTTTTTTCTATGAAATCGACAACTGCTGTATTATGGGGTTCGAAATAAAGAATGCATTTCAAGTATTTTTGAGTACTGAATATTATTATCCAAAGTTTAGTTTCACTCTACACACACACACACAGTGAAGAGGTACGTCGCGCGATGTATGCTCGTTGGGGCGTTCCATGCTATTTCAATCGACTTTTTTTCGATTTTGCTGAAAATTTGATCCAATTCCCGAGATTTACCACACATAATTATTACTTATATTTAAAAACAAAAAATTCAATTTTTTTGATGAAGTGAAATTTTTACTTTAGATTTTGTGAGTGATTTTGAGAAAAATATAACTCGATACATATCGATATTATTAAATACTGCAAGCACACTTTTTTTTATTCAAAATTGGTATAAATTTTCGAAAAAAATGAAGGTGAGAAAGTTAAATTTACTAGTTATTTATTAATAAACTAATGAAAAAGTTGATAGAAAACAAAAACGCATCCCTTAGACAATAAGAAAAAAAAACATGTTACAGAGTATGTATGAGAATGGCCCGTAAAAAAGACATTCGCCACACCCTCGTAGTTCTCGAGATATTCAGTTATTTATGCCGTGCGGTGAGGTACAGCAACACTGACACTGAATTTTTTTCGATTGCAGTAGAGTGGAATGCCCCTCCTATCAAGTAATAACTAAAAGTACGTTAATGCTAATGAGGCCCGGGTCATATTCAACTCAAGAGGGCAATATAACTTCCACCACTACTCAAACCCGTGGTTTTTCCCAATCCTGACCCTCTGTGGTCATCAGATGTATTTTTCGGAAAACCCGCGCAGAGAAGGTCCCCCGGGGACCTTTTGCATTCGCTTCGACAATATGAAAAATCCCCATAACAATAAAGCAATGACCTCTTCCTAATTCCGAAAACATAAAACCTTGTGAAGAGTGGATTTTATACCTCGGGGAAAATCCTGAAATCCAAGAACCACAAATAACATCATATGGTATTTATATTTAACCGAATTAAAACATTAATCCATGTTCCATTAGTTGGCGCATATAGTGTATATCTCAAGGGCTCTAGAAATGGACTCACTCTGTAACAAATTTATCTTAACGTTTTGTATACTACAACTAAGTTTCTAGTACATACCCAGGACCGATACTTAATTGCATGACTAATGTGATTAACTTTTCTACAGAAGAAGCTTTTCAATTATTCTTTCGAACATCACAAATTACGGAATAATTGAAGCATTTCTGAAATGAAACAACAAACAAACTGAACTGAACTTGATAATTTTGTTGATCAAGGAATCACTGTCGAAGTAAGTAATTTAAGGAGACAATATGAAGGTAATTCACACTTTTCCTATACCAGAAAATTTGATCAAATTCAATCATCGCTAAAATTCACTCGCTTTAAGGAATTTTAGCAAATTACTAAATTTTATTCACTTGGAGTTTGGGAAGTATTTTTTTCAATTGGACAAACAAGTCGAGATTAAGAGAGATTATCTGAAACAAAATCAAATAGAAATCAATGGCCAACGTTTCGCTGATTATTCAATTTTCCTCACTCTCCGCATTAAACAACTTCTTAATTCTCTCAAGTATAAGAATAAAATTATTAATTAAATATCACTGTAGCACGATAAGTCCAGAAAGGATCATTCACTTGTTAAATCCCTATGACCACACTTTTCACCGTCAGGATAAAAAGTAATCCCCCGAAATAATGGAAACGAAAAATTCCTCCACTCCACCACTCGTATAATCACAAATGTAAATTTATCCCTGGATCAAATGCATTGCGCAATGCTTAGATATGTGATATGTTATGTCCACGTGAGAGGTGAAAGAGAATAAAGTTAATAAAACCAAATATGCGAAGCAAATATGCTGCCAACAGGGGATTCACAACTACATAACCCCGGCTGTTGTGTCATAGTTTCACGAATTTCCCACTACAAGTAAATGTATTTAATCTGGAAAGACTCTATGCTCAGATGGACAAAGAATTATCAGAGTTCATTAATTAAATGACAATGTTTATTCTCGTTTCTTTTTATTGCCGACCCAATATTAATCGCAAAATGATGTCATAGAAAAACAAAACGCCCAGTGATCTAAGAATAGATACGAATCTAACCTTGGCGACATAAAATTAACACAATTTAACAGTAAGAATTGACAAGGAAGTAAACAACCAAATTTTTTGTGCGGAACAGTCCGAGTAGCGTTTGATTTATTAAAGAAACTGTTAAGTAGTTATTAACTTACCGCTTAGGCTCTTTTCGTTGTAAAAAAAATGTCACGTCGTCCTCAATCTCCTTAACAAAAAGACTGTCCGGTAGACTCATTTATCGAATTACTAATAATAAGTTTCTCCTTGGTTTTTCGGTTTTTTTTTTTTCGTCAATTGTGCAGTTGTTTGCTTCGAGACTGCCAAGTGTTACGGTATGTACACTTAATATTATCTTATAACATTGTCTGTGGCTTCATGACACTTCATGACACATGTCTCTGAGCTCCCCGTTTTTATCATTCTTTATTCATTTTTCACTGTTTTACGTTCATCCGGATTCTCTCCCGAAGGAGGCCTTGAAAAATACAGAAGGTATGCAGTTTACACAGCCACACGATACTACAATGAAATATGTATGTCTTACGTACGACATGAATGAGTTTCGACTTGAATACTAGCGCCATCCCAGTCGCAAGTGGCTAGGGTCCGTGTTATGTCCCATCGATGTTACTAGAGCTCGTCGAAAATTCTCCCGAATGCCACTAGATCATAAACTCTATCTTCCGAAAGCTTCTTATCGCTAATAACACTTTCATTCCTCTAAACATGATTCAGCAGAAATCTTTGTATGATGAATATGGTGCAATTGCTTTGCTTTCAATTCTAATAGAAATAGTATATTACGTTTCAAGAGCGGAAACTCAGTAAATATATATCCACTCGAGCTGAGTTACCGACCGAGTGACAAACAGTGTTTTTCTTTATGTAAGTGTGTGTAATACAGTGTTAGCGTCCTACCGGGTGAAGGGACGGATTACATGCGGCGCCGCGCGCCGCAAGGAATCACTGCAATTACACTTTGGTCGGTAGAGCGTTAACGATGCGATTATACGCCCGTGCAATGGAAAGTATGCAATTACCGACGTCAGTGGCCGAAGCGGCTAGGTGCGAGCCTAGTGTACGAAAGATTGTGCGTTTAAATCCCGGTGGACGCGAATTTTTCAAGCGGGGCCTAGGGCGAGCGGGAGGTCGCTAATAGAGGGACCGCCTGTACCGGTATGGTTTTCTGTAGGTTCCATGCCAACTCCTATGTTTTATAGGAGTGCTAATGCGGTACAGTGTAGATTACACAGCCGCATGGATAAAGTCATTGGAGACGGCCAACTTTATCCGACTTCCAGAGCCTTCGATTCGATTTTCATGAAATCGATTAGCATTCGAGTGCCATTCGAGTGGTCGTTCGAGACTCCCGATGCCTCCCTCTTATTATATAAGATTGATTGTAATTCTGAAAACAAACAGATTCTTTAATACTTAACGTTCATTAAATTCATGTTTGCTTCCGTAGCATTCGTTGATACAACTTGATAATTGTTTTTGAAGGGTTATTGGGTGTGAAGAAGGGTTATTGGGTGTGAAATGAAAAGTCTTGTGGATTATTTCTGATCGTTATTATATTTCGTATGATAAACTCGTCTCCTTCAACTGTACAAAATCATGTCTGCTTCACGTCACGTGTAAGGCACGAGAAAGCAAGCGTCTCCCCGACAATGGTCGGGTAAGGTGGCTGGTAGAGAGCTGCGCATGCGCGTAATAGCGCATGCGCAGTCAGCCTTATAATAAACTCATGGGAAAGAGAACGTAGTATAAAAGCTACTATATATATATATATATGTTGGAAGGATTGCGGTACAATCGCTGGTCAATTCCAACAGTTTTCTAACAGCTTTTATTACTTTGAACATGGTACGATGAGAATAATTTGATAACTATAATGACATTCTACATATATTCTCTTTCGCCAAATTTTTCATTTTAAGAGAAAGGAGAATTCTGCCACAATGAATAACGAAATTTTTATTATGCACAAATGTACTTTAATTTTGATCTCGAGTAATGCAAAAGTTATGGTAACTATACAGCCGAATAAAGAAAATCTATTTTCCTTTTTGGGTAAATTAACGACATGGCATTAGATTAACACAAAGGTCGTTCTGAAGAATTTTAAATTTTTTCATTGGAATGTTATTTGCGAAAATGAATAACATGAAATAATTAAACTCACTCAAAATTATCATTGTATATTCTATTGTCCAGAACGGAGTTAATCGATAGGCGATTAAATTTGCTATCGATTCAGCCTCTTTCATTCTTTACTTTCCATTAGTAAAAGAAGTATCACTTTTCAATGGTGGAAGGATGCACCAGTGATTCAGAGTGATTTTTTCTACCCCAGGAATGTGTTGAAAAATGAAACCCGTGAACCAATCAATTGACAATTCTATCTTTAGTCATTTACTGCTGGTTTCATCTTTGCATGTTACCCCCCTCCGCCTCAACAGTCCGGCGCCGGCGCGGTTAGCCGCTCCCGCCCGTTATCGACATCTCGCTCACTATTTCCTATTTATCATCATCATATTTATGAAAGCACAAACACATAAATGAAGTTCGTCCTAATCGAAATATCTCGAAAGGCGTAAGAATGATTCCTCATTGGTCGAAACAATCGCCCTATTCGAGGCGGGAAATTCAAATATGGCGCGCGGAGCGCGCTATCGGTCTCGTACTTACAGAGAGGGGCTCCAACTCAGTTTAGCGTCCTGCCCATCGAAGAGGGATTACTAATCTACTAATGATCCCTTCTCGGTGCCTGCCTTACTCACAGGTAAGTACGGGTCTTCATTCAGTTCAAACGCCACCGTTATGAAATTTTCATGTTGATACATCTTCATAAGCGTAAGCAATCGCCCCTATAATGTCTACCGTTATGGAGTAATTCAACTTTATTATGGAAAATCTATTTTATTTACCAAAGCTCGATTCTTTTTCGCGCTGTACTAAGCACGTTCTTTTCTTATCATTAACGGAAATCACCAGCTAAGTCGCTTTCACCTAAAAAATCAACGGGGTCATTATTTTTATGAAATTAGAAGCATATGCAGCTCCTAAGCTTAGTTTATATCCATTTTTCATTTTTTACTGTTACTATCCTACTATAAAAAGTACATACACTTCAGATCTCAAATCGAATCGAAAATGATTGGTTCATTGGCATATAGAGCGATTAATTTGAGATTTTCAATTTTCACTTCTCGGGCTACAGGAATCTGTTTCTGAAGGTTCTGACAATCCAGATATGGAAAGCGGGATTCTATATAATCATAAAAGTTCCCTACCACAGTGTTGAAGATGAAAATATAGGAATAAATGTGAAATTCATATCATAGTAAGTACTAATAATTATTTACTGTACAAAACATATTTATTTTATAGAATAATTTACGATGACATCAATGATCAAATTACTTTGACCCTTAGAAAATACTTTATACAAGCTTCACACTTTTTTTTTCTGGAACTGCAAATCCTATAAGACAATGGGTTGTTTCTGTTTACAAAAAGAATTATTGATTTTACCCATTACCTCGAATCAACCACAATAAACATTCATAACCCAATCAATCAAATAATTACACACGAGGACAGAAAAAGAATTCTAGCATCAATAAATTCATAATTATCATCAACAGAGTGTAAGTACTCATAGATATTAGACAAATATAATAAGTTTAACTTCAGGAGCCAATTTTCTGAAGTAACTTAGAAATTCAAAATTGGTTTCATAGGTTTTTTTTTATCTTAAATATCTATACGTGGTCGATACTGTAGTCTTAGAGGTGGGTCCCGGAACCTCCATCGTGTCACATAAACAAATTTCAATGTGTGGTCTTTACCTAGGAGTTCATCATTGCACAGTATATCAATCTGAAATAATTTCCAAATTTATTAACTGCTGTTCTGCAATGTGAGTATGTAGGTAACGTGTTTAATCAGGATAATGCACCCGCTCATTTCGAACTCAGACTAAATTTCCCTCTCGTTAAAAGCATGATTTCCTACAAAGTGTATATAAAATCATGGTTAACAGCACGGTTGATGGTAACTGAAATTTTCGATCAACTGTTGAAAATTATATATGAAATTCAAACAGAACAATATATTAACAATACTCATGCTGAGTTGGATCAATTTAAGGCCCGAATGTACACCCAGCCGAACGTTATCTATATTATTGTTGTTTTTAATTTTTTATCTACGAAGCCATCTATTTGGAAATTCATTTTTTGTAATAAGGAAATCTCCGAGAATTATAAACATATATATGAACAAAATCTAGAGAAAATTAGGAACATTTTCAAAGAGCCTATAAAAAGGGCTAATTACCATGGCAAATTCTGTTCTATCGACGTCAAAGTGGGGTAAATGCGAAATCTTCCAATTCTTCGCACAGAGAGCATTAATTTAGAATACAGAGCCTCGCGCCAAACAACTTGACGCAACATTGCGATCCTTATCATCTGTTACTTCAAATGGTTGGTCTTCTCAATTGTTCGTCCCAGTTGTTTAACATTCTTTATTTTTCACTTTACTCACTTATATCTTAATATATCGCAATAACGCTCTTTCACAACGGTTCTAAGTTTTTTCAAATATATATTTATAATCAGTGGGGAATTATTCCTTATAAAAAAATGAATTTCCAAATAGATGCCTTTGAAGATAAAAAAATCAAAATACAACAATCGAGATAACATTTAGGTGGAGGTATACCTGGGTCTTAAACCTTTGGATAACAATTTTCATTTTCGAATTCCGGAAAAAGTAGCATTATATGCGACTTGAATTCTGATTATTTAAAATATGTTCATTCTGCAACAAATACTTAGCCACCTGAACGAAAGGGGTAGTATATAGACGAGAGGTTTACTTCAAACTTTATCATATCGACACCATTCATTCGATGACCTGTAAATCTTGGAGAATATAAAAAAAAAAAAAAACGGCAAGAAGACAATGAATCCTTATTTTCACTTATAAAATGGCCTGCGAAGAAAATTCATCTTCATATCTAGGAAGGACAAATGCATTTGAAATGAGGACTTACATCGCGATATTTTTCCATGCCGTTAAGAACTTTTTTGGCGATAAATTTCTTGAGGTGAGTGATGGTTGCTTGGGCAGAACACCTGATAAACCGGCGTTTCAGTGTTTTCAGACTTGCATTTATACACTCCAGGCAAACATTAACCTACAAAATCACAATTATGTGGATTAGTAAACTACAAGAACAATTCTGGGTGCATGAAGTGATCTCACTGCTACGTACTTGAGGAAGAAATTACGAAAAGGTCTTTTATGGTAGACATTTTTTCCAGTTAGAACAAACTTTTCGCACTTCCTTCCCACGTTATTCTAGAAAGCTAGAAAATCGTACCTGTTCATCTGCTCTATGGTAATCCGCTTCTGCATGAGCATCGGCGGAAGTTTTCTCATCCTCAACTTCACCAGCATTTGGTAATACATCCTTAGGACAAGCAAGACCTCTGGCTCTATAAAATTCTCGTTCCCTTTTGATTTCATCTGCAGGTGAAACAATGCAAGAATAAGAAATTCTGATTCTTATGTCAGAGAAATGTGTCATAGATTTCAAAAGTTTGTCTACTGTATCACCAATTCATATAATCAATCTCAGTATGTTTGTAAAACAATGACACAACATATTTGGAAAAGCCGATGATATTTTTTATGTATTTCGAGTGTAACTTTTTAAATATTTTACATGAGTTGGGCAATTGCTTGAACAAGAAAAAAATATAAAAAATCAGTGCTTACTCTCGAATAGCGGTGTGACCCATTATAAATCAAACCAATAACTTGTCTACTGTTTGCCGTCTTTTAGTCTATTAGAGAATAAACTTTAGAGTCAATGTTTTCACAGACTTCCTTAATTTGTGCGTTATATCAAGATTGATCGATTTTAACAAATAAATCATGGCATTGGATCCTTACGCCGGAAGAAATGAGGTCGTGTAAATTGATTACATTTATCTACATACAAAAATCAGCTGAGCTGACAATTTCCACAATCGAATAAGGTTCGAGTACTATATTAAGAAAAACGGTAGTTTAAAAAAAGAAACAAATTTTTCATATTCGATATTTGGAATCATTACAATAACTAGCTTCATGTGAAAATGTTAAAAATCAGTTCGGATTGATCACATAAAACCGTATCAAAACATTCCTCAAAATTGTATTTTCAAGATATTGAGAATAGTTAAATCGTTTCTAGTTTAGTTGTCAATTACTTATGATGCGTTAGGAATCGATAATTAAAATTTAAAATTGGGACGAACAAAATTATTTTTATAAAAGTAAATAAAATTGCCCAGGCAGCAGAAACAACATGATAATTATTCTTTGGCCCGATTGTATATCTCAAAAATGTGATCATTTCCTATATTTTTAGGGGATATTCCGGCACATTTCATGTGGGCCCAACAATCACGGCTTTTGCCATTACGCCTGATTGACGCTCAGCCTTCTGTTTTCGTTTTGTAGGCATTTAAAAAGTTTCCGACTTTTTTTTTTTAAAAGTGTCTGACTTCTTGAAAGAAATCGATTATTCAAAAATGCTACATGTTCGATATTGAATAAGGTTCGCCAAAAAAGCTGGTAGGTATTTAGGGTGGGGTTGGATACGATTGAATACGCATCATTTTTTCTTTCGAGATGTAAATTTCAAAATTTTGAAAGGTAATTGACACTGGTTCAGCCAGGTCCACATGGGATTTGCAATTGTTAGGTGACGCTCACAATGGGAGGAAAATTGTGGGATTTTTTTCATTTTTTCGTCTGTAGTCGAATATTATAAAATACAGAATACAGAAGTCGTAGATCCAGAAAAATTTGAAGGGTGTTCTGCCCCGACCTGTCTAACAAAATATTTTCTTCGACAGAGGTTGTCTCTTTTTGTAGTTATATTCTGATTCATTTAAAAATGCTAAAGCATATTTTCTTGACAAATATTCGATTATTTTTTTATGGTGTTCGTTTTGCCCCAGTCTCCCCTATATTCAATTAAAACTAATTAATGTTCTTACTTTCTTGTAGGTCAGGAACGAGTTTGTAAACAATATCTTGCATGGTTCTGTCGAAGCTTATATACTGAAGAGGATGTGATTGATGAATAACAATTTGACATGTCGGACACGTGCTCTTCTCCTCTAGATGCTTGACAAGACAACTCTTGCAAAATGTGTGTAGGCACTCTGTAACTGTAGTTGCATCTATTAAATAGCCTCTGCATATTTTGCAAGTAATATGGCTATTCAATGTTTTTAGTTTGATTCGTCTCTCCATGGCACCTGTCAGCACCATCTAATTGCTTCACTAACTAATCTGTAACGAGGACGAGTCTGTTAAAGCATCTGTCGAAATCTATTCACGAATTCTTGGAATAATTAAAGCAGAGCATGTTGATAATTAAATGAAAACAATTAAAAAAATTATGCAGAGTAGATGCGACTGACCAGTAGAGACATGGTCAACGGAAGGATAATTGAATTATACTTCAAGTTTTTTTTATTGTTAAGGAGGTTAACGTTTCTAACCTAAATATTATCAGTCACGACAGCTCCAGTTGTCAATGACCCCAGTAATATCGGCTCAATAAACGGAAACGTCTCGTTGTATACGACATTTTTCACATCCACTAGAGTCCACACAATTCGAAAAATAATGAGAATTATAATTAATTGTGAAGAAAAAATGGTACAGAAAAAACAAATGTGTTTGTAAGTGTGGCTGATGACAACAAAACTGACTGGTTGAGGCGACGTCTCGCGTCCAAACTGAGAAAATGTGGAAAAGACAAAGAGGGTAGGGATCCGTGGCGGTTGGCTATGTGTAGAAACCTGTAAAGGGTGAGATGTGTAGGGTGTGCGTCGACAAATAGGAGAATAAGGGCTGGGATAGACTATATACTTAGATGGCCATGTAACTTACCATCAGAGTAAAAGGTTCAAAACAATTATTTCATAGAGTGAAATGATTATTTTCGAAAATACAAATTGCTAGACTCTGTGTAAATTAATTATTCAGGGCATAAGGATTCGTTTTTGTTAAAATAATGGGTCACGGACATTGACTCAAACGAACAAAGTTTTAGTTTGAAGGCTATTGTTGTTTTGTTGTTTTTGTTGTGTTTTTTTTAATGGCATTCAATTGTCTTGCAAATGTTTCGAATCCCGAGAATATCCAACAGTATCAGACTGTTCATTTCTTTTCCGAAAAAGTCCCGGAAAAGCTCATATTTTTTTATGTCCCGATAAAAAGCTTTTCAGCCTTGAAAAAGGTCCCGCATGAATCCAGTTGCAAAATGTCCTGGAAAAAATGCATTGTTTCTTTAATGGCCCCCAAAAATCCGTAGAGAAACAACTGTTCTGAATTTTTTTGGTTTGAAATACCTGGAAAAAATTGGCAAAATGGGTAAACTATAAAAAAAACTATTCTTCTCAATAATGCTCCGAGAAGAACATTTTTTCATTCAGGAAACTCCCTAAAAAGTACATGTTGTTTCATGTCCCGAAAAACACTGTGTTTTGTCCCGAAAAAAGTCCTGCAAAAATCTAGTTTAAAAAATGTACTGAAAAAATCCGTTCTTTCTTTAATGTCCCGGAAAAATCTGACGAGAAAAAACCACCCGGAGATTTCTTTTTTGCCTAACATAC
>JAPYZM010006554.1:907-13175 GCA_030522845.1 Psyttalia concolor | reverse complement strand
GGTTTTATGGGCTTCGGTGGAGGGCCTTCTCTCTTTATCACACCCGGGACAATCTGGCTTCCGCGCCGAACGGTTTATTAAGTCGTTACCTTCGGGACTCGTGTGCACGCCCACGCCCGGATTCCACCCGATATTTTCGCCAACTGCATTTTCATTCCGCAAAAATCCGCTTTTCAGATCAGCAAAAATGCCCAAACTCGATAATTTTCAAATTCAAAAATTTTAATTCTCCAAAATTTGTGATTTTACAAATTTTTAATGACTTTTAAAAATTTTTATTTTCATCCCAAGTCAATTTGACATTTGACACCTTCACTAAACATTTTTGAAATTTATGCCAGTTGATTAACGGAGTTAAAGCTGTTGAAATAATGATCGACTTAATTTCCTGTTTAATAAAAAATATTTTAAATAAAAAATCTCAAGCAAAAATCTTTAACAACTCGTGATATTTTAATAATTTTCAATTTAAAAGTCCAACTCAATCCCAACAATTCATGAATGAAACAGATTGAGAAAGACGTCGTTGGGAATCGGCACGTACGTCACCCAAACGCGTACGAGACTGCAATCTCAATAAGAAAATATGTCTATTATGTTGTTACAATAACGATATCAATTCATTGAACGTTACCCAGTCGCCATGAGTGTCCCATTGTCTTCAAGCCCTTATTCTCAATCCTATTTATTTCGTATGTATTTATACTAATCATTAAAAATCATTTCAACTCGACTCGGCCGGGCCCCGTCTCCCCCTGCCCGACGAGAGTGATCATTGCTTTTGGTCGACCCTTATGCTCACTTCCTTCCCATGATTGAATTTTAACCGACGGAAGCCCCAAGAAATCTCCACTGTACTCCTTTTGTCGCTTGTGGGATGTACCACTGAATGAACTCGACGCATCGTCTGGCCAACTCCCCGCTGATGACACAATAGAGACATTAAATTGTCATAACATTTTATATTGCCTTTTACGATCGTGAAATTTTATTAATCGCTTGAACTCGGGCTTGACCATTCCTCCTCAATCATCCGAGCTTGTGTCTAAATCACTTCACGTCATGTCCAACAGCTCAACCGGTCCCATGTTTGCCGACAACCTTGAACCCATAAAAAAAAAACAAATTTCCATGGCTCACAAAATCAAATTGATGGTACCTCAGCATGTCGTGATACATCATAATCAAAACGATTGCTAATATCAGAGCAAAACTGGTCCTGAAATAATTCCAAACCAATAACACCTGATGATGATAAGTAGAGGTGGTGGCAAATAAATCGGCAGATTGAAAAATTCATCATTTATTAATCAAAGTTCCATAAAATATCAAATCCAATGAATCCTAGAAGGCACTCTCAGCGGTATAAATAAAAATCCCCCAGCCTCCTGAACTAGCATCATCTCTTCAAAAATTTGAACACAATTTAGTTCCAAGTCTTGCAGAAATCATCACTCCCCCGAGTAATTAAAACAAAAAAAAAATACAATAAATAATCTAGGCAGTATATTCGAGATGAACCTTGTCCTGGCAGAGTTTCCTGAGTACTTCGATGCCTTTCTCCCTGTTATCCCCATACTTGTCCTCCCAGGCGTCGAGTAAAAGATTGTAGTACCTGGGTACATCAAAGAAGTCAAGATATCCAGCGCTTTTGGGAGTGGGAAAAACCCTCTCGAACCTGTCAGCCTGGGACACCTCGTCCTCATGAGCAATGAGATGTCTCACATCATCCGGCGTGAGATCCTCAAGAATATCCTCAACATAATCCTCCCTATCGAGATTAACGTAGAGAGCTTGCTTCTGCTTCTCCTGATTGCTCAATGTCATTCGACCCAGCCTGACATCCTGGCACACCGACTCATAATCATAAATTTTGGCTAGTGCAGTTGCTTCTTTGTGAGGTAGATTGGGGGGCAACTGATAGCCCACTATATTGAACAGATTTTTAACGAGTGGTCCTTTAACAGCAACATCAAGCGCCGAGGATGACTGCAAAGAGGGTGAGATATTGACCTCAAGTAGCCAGGGCTTCAAATTCTCGTCAAGCAGAATGTCAACCCCAAAGAGCTCAAAACAGCTGTACCTAGTGGTGGTATTAGTCCTAGTTAGAGTATTAATTGCTGGCTCACCAGCAATCATAGTCTTCACAACAATATCCTTCACCGAATTCCAAAGTTTCTTCGTATTGATTCCCTCCTTCTCCAAATAGGTCATAAAAGTCTTGATAGTCCACTTGTGACCAACACACGAGTCGGCACACTCATTACTAGTGTAGCTTGCTGAAGTCTTGTTAATACTGTAATTAGTGAGATGCATCAGTCGATCGCTGAGATAATTGATGTCGTCGTTGTACTTGACCGAGGCAAATCGAACGAGACCGTCTGGATAGAGGTAGAGCCTGAGTGGATTGAAACTGGTGACAAGAACATACAGGCGAAGATCAAATTTCGCCCCACCGATTAGGAGTGGTTTGGACAGGTACTGTTGAACAATGATAGGTCGTTTTTTGGGTATTTGTGACCATCGGTGGACAACTTTGATGCCTGTACCTCGTGCAGACGCTGGTGGTTTGATAATCCACTTCTCCTTGCCCCCAGTCTTCTCCCAGACCTGGCGAAAGCTGCGAAGGTCCTGGGGAAGGACGTAAGTACGTGGTATAAAGCCAAATTCCTTTCTGCCGTGTTTGGACATAAGCCTACTCAGATTCCTCCATAATCTGTCCTTTCGGCCTATGTGAAAGGTGCCGGGAAAGTGGTTAACCTTCTGGGTCTCTCTCAAGGTCTTGAAGCAGTTGGACTTCATGTGCTTGCCCCAGGTGCCTAGCCAATCCTGGGACTTCTTCACTAAACGAAAACCAGAATTTACAACTGTCCTTCGTACCAGCAATGGTGTAATTGTACTCAACTTCCACTTCATGTGCTTTGTCATGGTAATTGGCAGTTTGGGAGGCTCAGAGTCGTATGATTGGAAAATAATGTAAGGTGGCACATTTGGAAATAGACTTCGGCGAAGTGGTAAGGCGGAGGTGGTCTCATCGCTGGATTCAGAATCGGGAATTATACGGTTGGAATTGGTGAGGTATGCCAACTCCTCCTGCTCGTCCTCATCGTAATCCTGGTCAAGATCGTCCTCTGTTTCGTCGGCGGCAATCGGCTGGGATAGCTCGTGATGATTGTAGGCGATGACGTCCATATTGGTCTTGAGATCTTGATGGGATTATGATAATCGGCGGGTCGATCTGACAGCGTGACTCCGGCTCGAACCCTTTCCGACGTTTTATTATGGAAATTAGGAGGTGGTTTCTTTGATAGAACAGGATTGGGGGATTATCTAACAGCCTTGATGGACAGATCTTGACATCATCTGATCGATATCTGAAACAGAAAAATCGAAACTATTTTTCTCCGATTTTTTTTTTGACTCATTTCGTTATATCTTTGGTATTTGGGTTGTTTTTTGATAATTGTCGATGCGGATTGCGTCACTCTGGTTTTATCATTGTTTATATGAGCTCAAGTGTGGATTGTGGAGGAGTGTCAACAGAGAATCAAGGTGGATTCATAAATCATGATTGGAGAGAGAGAAATACTGGCCTCCCCCTGCGGATGTTATGGTGGAGGCTTGATTAATTTATCCATCGGTGCGGCTCGTTAGGACAGAAGAAAATTCAACAAGTGAAGCGATAGAATTTACTGGTCAATCTGGAAGGAGTGAGGATGAGGATATCTTAAAACTAGAAAAAAAATCTTTAACTCAGACGAGAATTAAAATTGAAAAAGTGATTCGTTTATTCAATAATCAAATGTGCATTTATCAACTCTTTCATCTCAATCTTATTTATCTCTCGTATTCAACAAGTGTATTTCAACTATATCTAAAGTTCATCTTAAACATAACAAAATCAATTCAATATAATTAATCATTAATGAGAAAATATTGATCTCAGGTACGGCAACAAAATCCCTATCACAGACATTACTTAAAGCTTCATCACCCATACAGTAAGATAATCTAAGAATTGAAAAATAAAAAAAGAAAAACTGAAATTCTAATTTTCTTCAAGGATCTAAAATTGACAATTTCAAGAGAACAAAATGGAAGACAAACTGATTCGTCGTATAATTTTTCAAAATCCCTAATTATAATTTAAATTCTTCACAAATTAGTATCCGCGGAATTGTCAGAGACGGCCTGTCTCTCCAGAACTTCACCATGGCCGCCATACGGAGCTCTCCACCGACTCCTCCGAAGAACTCGCAACACTGAGTGGACTCTGCGGTGGTGTATAAACACCTTGTGGAATATTAACAGGAACTTTGTTGGCCACCTGAGGATTGCCAGCAGCAGCAGCAGCAGCAGTGGATCCCTCGAGTCGACGTAGACATCCCCCAAGGTGTCTGATGAGCTGTGCCCCAGCAGCGGGATGAACAGCAGCAGCAGCTGGTGTTGTTTGAAGAAAAGTCGACACCTCCTGGGCGCACTGAGTGAATCCCTCTCTGAATCTGTCAGCATAGCTGTTCTCAGGTGTCAATGTCAGACGTCTGGCAGCCCTCAATGTATGAAGATGCCTCACCGTCAACTCCAGTATATCCGCCTTCTCCAACTTGGCGACATTCTCACCCTCAGCTTGAAGTGCTGTCACCATAAGATCCTTCAGCTCATCAAGACAACGATTGATGCGTGCACGTCTCTTTCTCTCCAGCATTGGCTTCATAACTTTGCGATACTGATAAGTCCTGGATACTGGCTCCTCGTACTCCATACCACCAGCAACAGCATAAGTCGTAGTGTGTGGTGCCATGATAATCAAACCCAAAAAAATTATGCAATTTATGGTGAGAATCACAACAGAACTTGAATCACTTAGCACTGATTAATCACAAGGTCACAATGATTTGACTGTCAATTGAGACTCTACAAATGCTCTACCTCGGAGTGCCGAGTAGGTTCTGAGCTGTATCGTGCCTCTGGTGGGGAACTTATACCAGCCTTTATACCCCCCAGTTCACCACACTCTCTGTCTCTCTCCATCATCCCCACCACGGCTAATGTATTTTAAGTTAAACAGCATGGTTGCCCCTTCTCCAAGCATCGGGGGGGGGGGGGGGGGGGGGGGGGGGGGGGGGGTTTGTAGCGTCAATGGACATGGGTTAGAGTGAGACACAGTTGGATTATGGGTAGACCACAAGTAAAGACTACCAGCCGGAGGAGCGTATCGTGGGAAGCACGGAGGACGAAACGTTCCCACAGATCGCTGGGGCCTGCTGTGTGCGAGAAGTGCACACCAGGTTTGCTGTAGAGGTATTGTGGCGTGGGGGAGAGAGAAGAAGACAGGGACGGGGGACAGGGGGGGGGGGGGGAATAACCAGAGTAGCTGAGACACACCTGCAAAGGAGGGGAATCCCCTTTCGTCCCTCAGCCACTGCTAGCTGACTGTCTTGCTTCAATAGATGGTTGTTTCGCTTACCACCAAGAGTAGCTCATCGGTATCATGAGAGCTGATGGTGAGGAGTGCGGCAATGTGAGGATCCCTCTATACAGCACACGCCATGTCGCGCGACCAGCACGAGGATACCTCCACTCTCATCTCTCTCATCCTTCTTCTTCTCATTTCGTCCACAGCTTCATCTCACTCTTGATGAACTGAGGGAGCTGGACTGGCTGTCTTGCTCTCTTGGCTCTGACGCCCCGAGGGAAACTGAGGAAGACCATCTTTCCAAGGGTTATATTTGTCTCTCCTCTTCTTGGCTGGGGTGGCCTCCTCACTTCCACAAGTCCTCATCACTATCCGGACTTTGGACAGCATGCTTTGTACTGACTACGACTACGGAGAATATACCGGCCACGTGCAGCACGACCGGAGATTTTTGTAATTGCTATCTCGTGCAATTCTGACGCTGACTACCAGATTACGTTGATAATTGTTTTGTCTTTCAGGTGTCATCTGCTGATGACATCTGATGACTCACCTCGGGCATTGGGTAATTGATTGATTTTATGATTCTTGGGGGGGGTTATTAGTTTATCAATTTGGGCGATGTTTGATTGGTGAATTATGGGGTAATCATTTGGCTTCTCTGGTTTTGGTATTGTTGGCCTGTGTGTGGGAAAAATTTAACGGGACAAAACCCATAATCGTTGGATGTTAATTCAGAGAGCGTGTGGCTGACAGACTTCCTTCAATCCTCTTCCCACCTCATCTGCCTTCCTCGTTTCACCTCTTTGCCCCTCTCTTCTTGCCTTCTCATTGCGTTTTCTCAGAGACGCCTGGCTTTGGTTTTTTCCCCTCTCTCTCTCTCTCTCTCTCTCCCTCCGTCGAAACCCAGTGGAGAGAGGAAGGGAAAAAAATAAGAAGAAGAGGAGGAATGGAAAAGAATTCCTTTGGTGTACTCGTTGGCTCGTGCTACGGAACGTGGGAATATTCTCAGGCTCCGTTCCACCCCGTCAACACAGGAGGGCCCCCATGAATACAACACCCGATGGGGAGGGAGAGAGAGAGAGAGAGAGGAATAAAGAGAAAAAAAAGATACGCTCAGAGCCCATTGTGCGGCGAAGCGTGAGTCCTCTCTTTATATTGCACGCACCTAAAGTGGCTCGGGTTGTTGTTGTATGTCTCTGTCTGTATGTGGCTATGTGTGTGTGTATGTGTTTGTGCCAAAACGAGGGGACAGAAGGAGGCAGAAGTAATGTAACCTTAGTGCTGAGACGACCCATTGCCATCGCGTTGTGCACATAATGCGAGACTATTGTGAGTAGCACGGGCCATATTCATGGGACGTCTTGTCGACCTCCTCTAGATGATTCTCATCGTAATGCTGGGTGAACCCGTTTTGTTATGTCCTCATGAGTCTTCAACTCCACTTCCTGCTGGTGGGGCCTGATGACTGGAGGCAGACAATTGGGGAGAGCGGGCGAGGGCTGGGGGTGGCCTAGGAATGTCTTCTGTCTGTTGGCAGACGTTTTGGGAATTTCGGATGAGGAAACTAGAAGCGTCAGATGTCTGCTGATGATTTCACTAGGCACTCAGGTCTGGGGGAAGTTGGGGAAGGGAGAACTTGTGATGATGTTGTTCTAATTTGGTCATTTTGTGGTCTGCCTAGGCGAGGGCATTCTAAGTGTCTAGAAAATCTGGTGTGACGCGGTCATGTCATGCTTCCTTTGAATTGCAGGAGTTCTTGCTCGCTCTTTTTCTCGCTGAACACCTCAGGATTTGGGTCGAAAGACCTTTGGTATAGAATCCGACAAATTTATTTTCCCCATTGGTAATTACTGCAAATGGCCCGCTATTCTTATAGATTGGGGCTTCCTCAGAGAATGCCACTTCGGTCTCTCCCCGGGGTAGACGCAGTCCTCCCCGGAAGGCTCCGCTTGGGCCTTCCCCGAGGATAATAAAATTCACCCGCAATCTTTTCTCAGTTTATTCATCATAAAATTCACAGCAATCAGCAGAACATTCAGCTGACCAAATATCTATTCGATTAACGACCAAATCGAAATTGTTCAATTACTCAATATTTAATCCACCAATTCCTGGAATAAATTATTCATCGGGACTTCAACAATACATAGCCATATATTTCTTATTATTATTTATTATCATTGAAAAATTGTCTAATAGTCGTCTCTACAACTTAATTTTGTTTATCCTATTGTCCGCAGGATTTCTGGTCTTCCGATATTTTTGGAAAATAAAAAGCGAATTTATTTCCGTCTCTCCAATTAAAATTAATTCAGTCTGGCGGACTTCATTAAACCTATTCATGCCTAACTAAGAATATTTCTAAATTTCTAATTACTTCTAATAAACATCCCTCGACAGCCCATTCAGGATCAATTTTCTTTTTGGAAGCTCTCCATTTTAATTGCCACCTGGATATTTTGTTTTCCTTGATCAGCCGGCGATGTCTCGTGCCACAACAGAGAGCAAGTGATTAATTGGCCTATCATAAGCTGTTGCGCTTCTGCGCGGTCGCGCGAGCTCCACGTGATTGCGCAAGTGCAATTGCTAAGGCGTCTCAGAACGCCGACGGCTCAATCTCCCGCTTTTTTTTCTTCCTCTCTTTTTTTGAAGCGGCGGGGGGAGAATGGAGGGAGGAGGGGCTGCAACCGGTGAAAGTACACGCTCTGAATTAAACGACTGATATGAAAACGAGCTGAGCTTCCGCCAGGGCTGCTGGAGCGTGTGCGAGAGGATGAATGATAATCCCCGCCTTGTGACGGGTTTGAGATAGGATCGATGAACGGCCTAACGATTATTACGGATAGACTTTACCCGGGGGAATTAATAAATAGTGTAATGAGGTATGGATCGTGGGGCTCCGCTGATCGACATCAGGGGGGGATCGATGGGGGAGATCATTCGGTAGCGGCCAGTCGATGCTCGATCATTCGCATTATCTGATCGGGAGGGGCCTTTTTTTTTGTAGTCTCTGATTTGAGCCTACGGACCCCTTCTCATCTAGCCTGACGGCTAATTATTTTCGGTAAAAATTCCGGGTGTTACGCGATGGAATTCTAGATCATAGATCGTATGATAAGTTTTTTTTTTTTCCAGTTGCGTGCGAGTTTTTTAGGATCGAAAGGAAACTTTATGAGGTCTTTGGGAGGTTAAAACAAAATTGAGACATTGAAATTTTAATTTGGGACTTGGGAAGAGATTCTTCGATCGACGTCAGTGGCTCGAGTTGGGACTTTTGAAAGTGTCAATTTGAGAGATTTTCTTTTTTTGCGCTCGTTCTACCGCGGGGGGAGGGCTCACGAGACCCAGTCCACTCTTAAGACCCCTCAATCCGCCGAGATGAATGACCCAGTGAGTGTCAGAGGCAAGTGGAGTGAAGAGAGCATCCAATTAACGCTCACTCGAGAACAACCGAGGGATACTCCCGATGTTTATGAAAGTTTCGAGTGCCGGATGATTTTCTCGCCTCAGGAGAGTGTTACGAGTGTCTCCTGGGCTTGAAAAAAAAAATCCCGATATTTTTTATTTGAAAAACCGTCTTCAGACGTTGATTGGGGGGAAACCAGAGGCACTGAGTCCCTCCTCTATTCTTCAAAACACTCTCCGCCGCGCGAGGATCCCTCACCAGTTCCTAAAATTGTCAAAAATTTATTTACCCCTATTTTCACAATTTTCTCAATTTCCCAATTCCTTCAAAAATTCCGCCAACCTCAATTGTTTGGCTTCCCCAACTGTTCCCAACTATTAATTTTTATAAAAATATTTCCGCGACATTTAACGCGCTTGATTAATCAAAATAAACAATCCAATTGAATAAAATAAAAAAAAAACCCTCTTATCGGGAAGTTAAAAAAAAAATAAGTACATTAAAATATGATAAAAAGAGGAGCTGAAGATTTTTAAAAATTGATTTGATCGATTGCCAGCAAATGTCCTAAATCACCTTTGGCGGTGAAAGGGGCCCTCTCGAGGGGCCAAAAACACCCGAAAAAAAAAAAAACAAAAAGTGTGTTGTCATTATCTGAAAGGTCGTAGTTATCTTGGGAAAACCAATGGTCCCCCCAATGCCCAACATATCTTGACACCCTTCCATGTGCCCCGGGACAGCTTGGATTCCCCTCCAGAGACATATACATTTCTTTCACGTGTCTTTCTTCATCTTGAAAAGCCCGCCTGGCACACACATACACCTT
The DNA here is from genome assembly GCA_030522845.1 of Psyttalia concolor. NCBI lineage: Eukaryota > Metazoa > Arthropoda > Insecta > Hymenoptera > Braconidae > Psyttalia > Psyttalia concolor. The sequence goes on along the minus strand of JAPYZM010006554.1, from coordinate 3,524 downwards.
TTAGGGGTTGGTTTAGGGGGGGCAGGGGGGGCTGTCGTCATGGCACAGGTGGTATCGCCTCGTGGGAACCCTCGTACTCGAATCTTCCCGTGATACCTCCTCTCTCACTTCAATTTCCCCCCTCTTCGGCCTCCTTCTTCTTCTTTTTCATGGGTTTTTCTCGTTTCGGGGGGTGGGGGGGGGGGGGGGGGGGGGGCCTCGTGTGACCCCTGTGGGTCTTCAAAAAGCCGTGCAAGTGTGGCGGACAACCCTCAGCCGATGGGGGAATTTCTAGGAGAGGTAAATAGACGCCTTTCTACCGCCTTATGGTACATTATAAACCTCGTTTGGTCGACTTATTATTGGGCCCTTTGCTCCCTTCACAATCGGGGGGATTTTTTTTTTTTTACTGCCACCGGCCGGGGAGAGAACGTGACTGAGATGCTGCCCGCCACGTTTTCGACGTGTGGCGGATTCTATTATTTGGAGGAATATATATATATTTTTTTTTGGTGCCCGGGTATTGGGGGAATTGATTTGGGCCTTGTTATTCGCGGAAATTGGGGGAGGGGAGGGACCGGATTTTATGGAAATTCAAGTTGGGACTTGGCATGTGAAATTTAGTTATGGCGAAATTCAATTGGTTGATTCGGGATTCGCGAAAGCCGGGGGGAGGGGATTTGGATTTTTGGAAAATTCAATTTGGGACTTACGATGGAAAATTAATTTATTTAGTGATTCAATTAATTTGGTCTTGACAGTTGGATGGCACTTGAGACAGTCGGAAGTATCGGGGCTAAAAAAATTCTATGCAATTATTGTTGAATATAAGCTGAATATAATTCCTGTGATTTAATTGATGTTCAATTAATTTTCCGAGTCAATATTCCCTCATTAACGATCCAATAATAATCCCCGGGGATCGTTAATGAATAAATTCAACTTCAGTCGGTATTTGCCCGCATTAATGAGCTCACTGGTTAATATCCATTTGTCTGGAAATAAAAAAATTCACACACTCGGCAAATGTCTTCCAGATTGTCATTATTTTTTTTGGGAACTTCTTTTCCCTCGTCTTTTCTCCTTCTATTTACATTTTACATATGTATATGAACGCTCAAGGTGAGTTCATAGTCCCGTTGGGCGGATGTGCGATAACGTCTCCACCAACTTTGTCGCTTTTTTTTCTCTCTCTCTCTCTTTTTTTTCATTTTTATTTTTATGCTTTTTTTTCCGTTCCTCGGTATGTTTCTGCGGACTCCCTTCGACAGAACTTATCGCTCGGGGATTTCATTAAACGAACGTGACACAGACGGTTGTCCAATATGAGAAGATAATACCGAATGCCAATTTAATTTCAATGCTCCTCGCTGGCGATTTTTCTCCGGTTTTTTTCAAACTCCAGAACCTGTTCTCTTTGTCTTTAAATCGTCACGTTCTCCGGGAATTCAAGGATTTTTTTTTTCGAAATTGGGGAATTAATTGGCGGGTGAGAAAAAAAATCGGGATCAAAATGAAACATCAATTTATTTCGCGAGTATTTTTTCGAAGAAATTGCAATTTTTTTTAATTAATTAAAAATGAAATCCAAAAACGGAAAATTAATTTTCAAAATTTTAGTTATATTCAAATGACGTCGCTGGAGTGAGACAATATTTTTATGGGGATGTGCTAGAAAAAATCGTAATAATATCGATCTACCCCAGAAATCGCATATTTCTCCATAATTATTGTCTCATAAATTACAATGGCCGACCTCGACGAGTGTTTGAGGCTCGTGCTCGTTTCGCACCTGCGATTTCCCGTTTTTCTTCTTTAAATTGTAAACAAGAATTTCACCTTGATGTCTCGGCACTCGACGATTCAGCCTTGTCCACACAGAATGATTTTTATTTTTTAATTTATTTTAAAAATTTTTTTCCTTCAGCTTTTTTGGTCGACGAATTGGGCCAGGGGAAGTTGTTTGCAAGACCACCATGTCTGACTTGTTTCATGACACGAATTAAGGTCAACAGTTTTATTTTCCCCTCGAGATGAAAAAAACTCGACAATTTGTCGTATCCCAAGAATTAAATCCTCCGAATTTCTGTATTAATTGACAATAAAAATAGGATATTCGGAAAATTGAACGATTCCAAGGCTTCCATTCGTAAAAAAAAAAAATCAAAATTAAAAAGTTTGAATTCGCCTTATTTATAAAGGAGAATCATTCCATATCTCGAATTAACACTCGCATATGCACTCGATGGGCTCTCGAAAAACAATCGATTTTCGAAAAATCGATTGAGAGACTATCGAAATTTTTGCGAGAATCGATTGTTGCCTTATCGAGTTTAATATCGAGTTATAGTTGGAATCGATAGGATAAAACGTCGTATCCGGCTATTTTGCATTTCTCACAGGACTGGCGTAAATCGATTGTAGGTATCGAATAATCTCGAGTGATCGTTGTAGATCTAATTGTTCGTTAATTATTAATTAATTAATTAACGAGATGAGTAGAGATTACTGGGAGAGAGCGCGGAGCACTTCTCATGCCAGTCCACGTTAATAATGGAGGCCCTCAAATCTCGAAGGTGCGAGATACGATTAGTCGATTATCTTACTTTAATCGATTAATCGAGTATCGATACTCGAT
>JAPYZM010006541.1:0-11969 GCA_030522845.1 Psyttalia concolor | reverse complement strand
ATAGTCACATTGAACTCAAATGGTCTTACCAGTTCGCAACCGAATCTCCTGAAATTTCAGTGGAAATGTCAGGCTTGGAACACTCGCCCATAAAACTTTATTAAAGTCAGTCTAATCAAATGGGTCGATTAGCCAAAATAATGGGGGGGGGGGGGGGAAGCGGGAATCAAAAAAAATAAAAAAACTTAAAAAAATTTTTTTTTTAATTAAAAAAAATTAAAAACTATTAAACTACCGAATTAAATAAAAAAATCTTTTTCAGCTCGAAAAGCTATTAGTAAAAATATTATTGAATAAAATCCCATAATAGCATAAAAACATAAAAATAATTAAATTCGAATTCCTCCAATGGAACTCCCCCCCCGTTTCATCCCCCTCTAGTGTCAGTCCAAAGTATTCGAGAGGAAGGGTTTTTACCTCCAAAAATCTCAGTAATTTCAATTCCACAAAAATTTATAAATAATCCAATTGAAATAGTTCACCATCAACACAATCTCCCAAAACTCATATCTCAATTCTCCTCTTTCTCAAAACTTTTACACCTGACCCTGACTTGAAATGTGGGTCAGTCCTGGTATTATCATGTGCCATATCTAAATTTGCATAGTATCGTGGAGGTGTTCGTAGCCATAAATCAAACAGCTCAACCAAAATTCTACCGACTTTGTACTGACATGTGAGCAATTGTTTCTGACTCTGTCTGATTACACAAGTCAACTTATCCCGTACTTCTGGTTACTTTGTTCACCACTCGTTCACGGAAAAACTATTTATCTATTTCATTTTATAGGCCACAATAATAATAATAATAAATATTTTATTTACTTTGCATAATTAATTCTATTAATTAAAACATGATTAATTGCATTTTAATTAGTATAAAATATAATTAATTATATTTTAAATAATATAATTCATTAAATACTAATATAATTATTTTCATTATAATAATGATATTAATTAGAGGATTAATATATCAGTCATAATAATAATATATTTTTATTATTGGGAGTGATATAATATGAATTAATATTATTTAATCATAATAAATCAAAATAAAATAAAATTATAAATAATATTATTATTAAATTGCACATAATAATTAAGTCTAGACAATTAATAGATATTTTGCATATCGATTATTTCCGGTATGGATTTGCGCTAGATAATTTTTAAAAAAAGACACGAAAAAAAAAACATTTTATTGGAACTTAATCCCATTTCACGAATACCAGCGCTCGCGTATTAAAACGCTATTGAACACATGTGTCGGATGAGAAAAAAAAATCAGTGGAAAATGTCAACGCCGTTTTAGCCTGGGTTTATGACTATAAATTTTTCCAGGGATATAAATCAACGGGGAATCACCCCTCTTAAGACGAATGATAATGAAAATTGTGAATGATATCGTCGCTCAGTCAACTCATCTGCAAGAGCTCTCAGTTTTTGGAAAAATGCGTTTGAATTTTTTTTTGGAAATCAGGGTCAATCGTAAAATTGCGGACATTGATGAATATAAAAATTAATAAACACGGAATGAAGGGATTAATTAATTTATGAGACGAGAGAGAGAGAGCTGAGGCCTGTCGGAAAATTTCTTTGAAGTGACACTTCAGATTAATCATTTTAAAAATTATTACAATTTATTGCAATTAATGAGAACTAAAAAATTCGGTTCAATTGTTTTAATTTTCTTTTCTCTTGTCTGGGGATTAAAAAGTGGGAAATTCCATTGAATTTCCGATTTTGAAATTTCTAGAGAATTTTTATTTCGCAAAAAAAAAAACAAACACAAAAAAAGGGAATAAATTCACGGAGTGCCGAGAAAAAAATTCCACCTCTTTAAATGCGCAACGAGAAAAATTCAGGTAAATATCCAAAAGTCGAGATGAGCGGCTGAATAATTCATTTCCCCTGTTGTTTAAATACATTTCATGAAAGTGGAAAAATTACGACAATTGTTGCTCGTAAAATAATTCATAAAAATGCTTAAATTATTCCCCATTACAATGAATAAAGTGCCCCATACAATCCAACAAATGTCCGTAAGCACGTGAAAAAGAAAAGAAAAATACTTCATTCGTGGAGGTAGCCAATGGCTACTCCAGAATAAAGCGGAGAGAGAAAATGGCATGATTAAATTATCGATGAGCTTGAGTTTTCCCTGGAATGAGGTAAAGTAGTCGTTGAATTGCAACTCATAAGATGTATTCGCCCGCAAAACTCGTGCCAGCGCAAGAGAGCCGTTAAAACCGAGTGAATTATTCTTCCGGAATTGACCCGCTCCGAAATAATTGGAATAAAAATTCTCGTCAAGTGGAAAAAATTTCGAAAATTCCATGAAAATTCTCTGAGTATTTTCCGGCCTGTAAAAAAAATTCAATTGTAGGGATTGAATTGCGAGAGGACTCTCCTCCCAAGTCCATCCTGTCCTCGATTTTATTTCCCAGACGAGTTGTTATGAATTCACAAGTTGTCGACGTTGATCATTCATACTTGATACACTTGAGACTCTCAACGAGACAGTATATGAAATAAATCCTCACCGTTGGCCCGAGTCGCAAAAATTCGTAGCCTTGGCCGCATTTTCATATTTTTTTTCTTGAACGAGCGAAGAAAAAAAAATATCCACCAGATGTACTTTCGCCAATGAATTTTCCATTCTGTAACGAATGCCCGAGTTATTATTCTATCACCACAAAATAAAACGATAGCGTCGACATCTGTACCTAATATTTGTCCCAAAGAAAAGAAACAAGTGGATAATTGCATTTTTTATGAATGCGTATATTTTTTTGCTGATAAATTAACAATATCCTTTCGAATGGGTTTATTTAGTTTGGAAATTTTCGTTTTACTCCTGGTCTACACTCCCGAAAACAGACAATTTTTCTTTTTATGATACAAGTGAAAAAAGACCACTTTTTTTCACTTTTTTTCACTCAAAAAAAGTGATTTCCAGCTCGTGTGATTGCAACCCTCGCACGCGTTAAAAACTACTTTTTTTCACTTCTATCCAAAAATACTATTTGGTCCCCTAGGGAGTGAAAAGTGCGATTCTAACCTCGCCTCGCTCTCCTAGATGGCAGTTTTTAGTCCCTAGGCGAATAAAATATGGCGTGCAACCGGGAAGTGAAGTATTTTCTGACTCATGGGATTATAAACTCACATTTCGACACGATTCATTCAATTTTAACAATTATTTTTTTCCTGACGGTCGAAAGAACAATTTTTCAGCCTACATGGATCAAAAGTGGGCATTCTAACCCCGCCTCGCTCGGTGAGAAATGCTCGCCTTCGTCCATTTTTGGTGAACATTTGTATTCAACCCTCGGGAGGAGAATCCCCACATAATTTTGGAAGTGGGGAACACTCGTCTACTTTTTCTCCCTAGGTAAAAAATATACAATTTTTAAAACTCCGAATATTTTAGAAACTCGTTAAGTTATCCCGATTAATAAAGGTCATTGATGCACACATTCATACGAACCCCAGCTAAAAAAATCGCACACTGAGACTTATCAAAAAAAAAAATTGAATTCCTCTAGCAGAAAAAATCCGAAACTCAAATTTGAACGCTACCAATGCTCCCATTAGGCCCCAAAAATCCCCGTTCTTCCCCCCCGAACAAAAACCAATCGCAAAAAATCGCAAACCAAACTCACAAAAAAAAAAATACAAAAATACTTCAATCGACAATATAAATTCTCATTATCACCCGAGTCGAGAGAACTTCATCAAATTAATTAATTTCCACTTAACATTGCAATTAAATACTACAAATAATTCAAGCAGTCGTCAGCAAGGATTAAATACCCTAAAAAAAAAAAAAAAAAAAAAAAACAAAAAAAAAAAAAAAAAAAAAAAAAAAAAAAAAAGAAACAAAAAAAAAAAAAAAAAAAAAAAAAAAAAAAAAAAAAAAAAAAAAAAAAAAAAAATCAAGAGAACGAAAAAAAAATGTTAAAAAAGGGACTTGAATTCCGCATTGAGCATTTGGCTCAAGGATAGAAGAAGTCTTTATTGTTCGGTACGAAAGGCCTGGCCCGAGGTGATTCCACCAAAGACATCACCTTCTGGCTAATATCTCGGATAGGACACGATGTTAATCTCCCCCAGTCATGAGATGGGGTGGGGGGAGGGGGAGGAGGGAGGGAGAAATAACAGGAGAACATAAGGGAGAGCTGATCGAAGGGCAACGAAGCTCGCTTGATTGCTCTTTCCAAGACTCTCATCTCGTCAGCTCGCCTTTTTTGCTCACGTACAAGCATAGATGGCATTTCCCCCTTCCTCCTCCCACCCCCCACCCCGTTTTCATCATCTCGGGGTAGAGCTTGTTTGCCCCGGCGTGTCGCACGGAAGGCTTTCAATCAATCGCTTCCGCAAGTCTAGGGTATTCCTCGGGGGTTACCCCACTCACGTCGAAATAAACCGTTTTCCAGCGATGCATGCGCTGAGAAAAAAAAGGAGGGTTTTTTTTTTTTTTAATAAGGGTCTATTTGCTTTTATCGAAGGAAATGGGGGGGGGGGGCGACATTTATAAATATTGCACAATTTGTTTATTTAGTCTTCTCTTATCTTGCGCAGTTGCTGGTGGAGGTGTTGGATTTCAGCATTTTCTCAGATACAAAATTTATTCTCCCCAAACTTTATATTGCCGAATTTAGGAAATATACATTAGTTTATTGCGGTAGGATTATTTTTATAGTTTGTAAAGAGGAGAGGGCTCCTCCCCTTGGGGACTTTCTCTGTGCGGACTTCCCCAAAGAACATCTGATGACCAGAGAGGCTAACTCACTCACTGTTTAGTAACCTCTTGTAGAGTAAAGTGCCTCCTGACTGTGTAGAGTCATATTGGAATATAATAATAATAATTGTTAAACCAAAAAGTATCCAAAGGGTCTATTGATTTAGATTACCATATCCTAATAGGAGGAGAAAAGTTCGGGGGAAAATTGACCAACTGTTCAGGTGAATTTGTTTAATGCTTAGGAAAAATTATATGGATAAATTATTTGCGGAATTTTATGGGGATAATTATTGGTGAGTATGTTGAATTTTATTGAACTATTGGGTCAACTTATGAACGAGCAATTCAAATATTCTCCTGTACCAAGTAAATCATCAAAAGTATTAACTCCTCTCCCAGTGCACTTGTAACTCATAATAATTACAAGAATAATCCAGCATAAAGGGTAGCAATGCATTCATGAGTTGTCATAAATATCGAAGGTCCCATATTGATACTCGAGACATTGTATTAACCCTCCCACCCCCTGACGGCACAATTTTCCCCCAGAGCTAGTGCAATGTCTCTCAAATGTCGTCTATGCCTTTCCGTCCAACAATGACGAAAAGAGGAAACCGCGAGGGGGGGCAGGCAATACAAGGGGGCGCGGGGGGGCATTGAACAACCAGGAACGCTTTAAACGTTGTATCGTTTGTACCCGTCGACTCGCTTTGTTTCAGCTGTCTGGTATAGCTGAGCAAGGTCACGGTAGGGTGTATATCACAAACGTGTTACATGCAGAATTCTCTCCGTAACGGACGTGTCCTCGAACGTTCCGACGGAAAGGCGGTTTCTTTTTTCCATTCGTTTACACACACGTATACTGATGGGCTCTCCTGTGGCTGTTCACCGCACAAAGAGGGAGAGAGGCCTCGATTGGACCCTTTGACGTCACACTCACGGTCACTTGGCATTGACCAATGCCACGAAAGGGAGGGAAACTGGAGGGCTCCAGGGGGAGACTGTCACGCATTTTCTTTTGTAAATAAATGAGGAGCTGAGGGTAATGGAAAAGTAATTGGCAATTGCCAGAGAACAGTGGAAAAAAATTTCCATTTTTTTTCTTTTTTGAGGTAGAGGTTTCGGGAAATTTTGAGGGAGGACAATTTGTCAAACTATCGAGAGAAAATTCAGAGTCTACTTGGGGAATAGCTGTCTTGATCCGATCAATTTATTTAAATCAATGAGATCCCGACACTGTAAGATCCATTTTCCAGAAGATAATCGCAAAAAATTAAAATTTTCCTGGGTTTTCAGAAAAAAAATTAGGACGAACTTTGAAAAAAAATTTTACCTATTTTTACCGAACTCTTAATTAATTAAAAACAATCGAAAGTTCTATTGCATTTCTATTTTTTTTTTCGAAATTGTATAATCTCCTGATAATTACTGAAATTTTTTTATTATTTTGTAAAAGAACAGAAAATAATAATTAAAAAGTCAATCTTTTAGGGGAAAATACAATGAAAATTACAAGTCAATTCAATTAGTTCATAAAAATTTTGAAAAATGTTATCCTCAATATTAAATATTCCGATTAGAAGTCAATGGCATTCTCCCGAGAATTATTACTCAATTATTTATGATATTCATACTTCATTATGATAATCCCCTCATTATTCCCCACAAACAGTTCCACATTATCTTCATAATTACAAAGAATGAGACTACGAAACAGGATTAAAAATATTATTCACGATTTTCAGTTGAAATTACACCCAACCCGCCATCTGCAGTCTCCGTGAAAAAATGCGCAAGTGTTGGAGACGATAATACCTCTAATTATCCCACCAATAAATTCAACGAATCTCTTAAAGACGTGAAGAGTAGAATTAACGAATTTGAATAATTAATAAGACAGGATGAGAGACCCGAGCGAAACCCACTATTATTCATCCCCTAAAATTAATTATTTTATAATGCATAATCAACGTTAATTGCTCCTAAAAAACTGTTAATTTTTTTATATAAAACACAGGAAAAAAAAATTAAATTCCAAAAATTTTCAGATAATCAAATTCTATTATTGCCTCTCATTATTACCTTGGCACTTGATCAATAATAAACTGGATAAATAACCAGAATATTTGAGACGTTAATACCACAATTAAAACCCCCCCAAAACTCAAAAAAAAAATTATTTTATTATTTCCAAAATCTCCACTTGGAATTCATATATTTTTCCAAAGTTCCCATAAATTTTATATATTCTTCTCATTTTGTTTTTAAATTATAATAACAAATTAGTGAATCCTACTCCTGTCTTCCGACGTCAACTTCTCATTAGATAAATAATAAAATGAGCGAATGGATGAGTAACCGAAACGAAAATTGATAAAAAAAAAAAAAATGAGTGCAATAATTTTATCTCAGAGATAACTCACTGCCAGTTGAATCCAGCATTCAATCCCTCCCGCAGTCGATCTTTGAAGCTACGCTGTCTGGCCGGCGTTGGAGATGCACTATTGTCTTGAGACCTCGGTGAGTTTCCACCCCCCGAGAATAATGCCATTTTTCACGATTTATTTAAACTCCCCCCTCCACAATGCCACCCCGTTTTATTCACCCGTCGGCGTTGAGCTCCAGACGGAAAAAAAAATCTCCCCCAGCTCCTGTCAATTTGATTTTTCCTCTAGAATACAATGACCACTGACACTCGATAGCTCACCAACATCTGACATTCTAAAACCGTTCGCTCGTCTCACCTCGTTTACTACAAGTGATTATTAGATTTTTCTTTTTTAATATCTTCGTTTGATCCGCCTGTTTGTATCAACTGCGCACACACTTGTTTTGTAACTCTGTCTTCACTCAAACAAATCGTGAGATATTTCGAGGAGTCTGGGAGTTCTCACATGATTCACACAAATTCTGCCGGGATTTTTTTCTATTTTTTTTTCTTTGTTATTGATAAATATCGGAATTGTTAGATTGTAAACATATCAGTTGATTGCTGACAACTGGGGAATTATTTATGGGGATCTCGATAAAATAATTATCGAGTACATTAATTAGGGTGATCATGCATTTACGGTAATTGTTTTTATTTCAATTTTGAGGATTTATCCTTTGAATATTTGATTTTAAAGCCTCATTATTTAATTAATTGAGGGAACTAAAGGCACAAAATGTTCTAGATCGTAATTATTATTTAATCAATTTCAAAATAGTTGAGAGCCGAATTTATAATTTTAATTATTAATTATTTTAATAAGTCATCAGGGCATCAAAAGAGATATTTTCCTTGAATTGAATCCAATTTATTTAAAATATTTCCCCCAAAATTTAAACGAGTTTTGGATTTTTATTTAGATTTTCATTCTCCCAAAATAAACAAATCTCTATCAACAAAAATCCATTCTTCCAATTTTTCTTTTTATCAGAACTTCCCTGATTAAAATTCCTATTCAGCAATTCTTTTTGCTACCAAATAATTGTTCATTTCGGTATAAATAATTCCTTTATTTACTCGGGCAATTGGACAAATAGAAAAATTAAACGTTTCAAAGAGGATTCAAGACGCGCGACAAAATGGGGTGTTAACCCCCCCCCCCCCCCAGGCTTGCCCAGTAAGCATTAAAATTGTCCGTCGAGTCCCGACATTTACGAAAGATAATGTGAAAATGTTTGAGAGATGTGTCCTCAATAGTCGCGGGGTATTAGCCCAAGAGCTTATACGTTATAGAACGAGTAGTGAAAGGTGGGGGATGAGTACAAGGTCAAGCTCACAGCTGTTTCCATCTACCCTTCTCCGAATGGAGGATCTTGTTCACTCGGTGAGTATTCTTTCCACCACCCACTCTCAACCCACCGAAAGGCCTGTATTGATCCCCTTTCGCCCCGAAACTCAGCCAATCCCAGCCTCCATTGCATTTACTCTCGCGGGAGAATTGCCAACATATTTTCAGTGATACATATTTATGTGGGGCTGCCGCAGATTGATCAAAATATTGGGTAATAATTTTGATTTTACCGGTTGGGGTAAGCGAGAAGATCGCCGGGGGGCACTTCTACTTAATCCCAATTTTTGGGATTTTTTTTTTAACTTCGACTGACAACTCCACTTGGAATTTCGTTGCAAATTCGGATCGAATCGAATCTGCTTGGTCGTCGATTTTTTATGAATATCTTGGAATGGAAGGGAGATAGCAAAATTTTTGCGCTGACGTTTTTTGGAGAGCGAATCGAGAGGTATAAAAAAGGTTATTATGAGAATTTTGGTATGTGGGTTAGATTAGGAGATTTTTTGGAAATTGGAGTAGACACCAAGACAACCCAAATTTCTAGTTTCACTACTGAAATATTTCAGACATGTCGAAAATTCGATACAATTATTTTTCTAGGGAATTATCATTAAGATGCTTATGAACAATTCAATTGAATTGGAAATGTTTAAAAAATTGAACATTGTCAATTCTTCTTTTTCAATAAAACTCAATAAATTCAAAATTTAGTAAACGAAATCTGAATCCAATGATTTAAAATCATCAGAGCTCTTTCATTGGAGTAAATACACGGGTTCATTAATTCCCTAGAATAATATTGGTTGAATAATTAAAAAAAAAGGAAGAATGGAATGCAATCATCTGATAATTCTCATACTCTGCGCTTAAAAAATTGAAATGATGGGAAGAAAGACGAGCGGAGACTCGACTGGAGATGATGTATTACCACAATTTACTGATGGATTTGAAGCGGCAACAGATGCACAAGATGAATCGGTAAATTGAATCATGAAGGCATCAGGTGTATTAGATAAAACTTGTTAGAAAAGTGAAATTAACTTGGTTGAATTGTCCAGTTAATGAGAATAAATCGAGAGATGAAATTAAGTAACAACAGACTTTTACGACTTTCTTTCCAATTTTGCGGCGAGAATTTTGCTCAGTAGAAATTACCTAACGTCACCGCAACATCTAACTAATGTTGAGTAAGTAGTAAACAAATTTTACCGAGCACTTGGTTAATTAAAAAAAAATTTATCAAACTGTTACCAAAAATTCGGTACACATGCAAATCGAGACGAGTGGAGTAAGCGGATGGATTTCAATTATCAATAACTTGAGATCGGCCGATGGAAATTTCATGAATTTTTCTACATCGAAGCTGCAAACCCCAGCTTCAATATGAATAAAAAATTATTCAATTTCACTCTACCGATCTCGAGTTATTGTCAATTGAAGACATTTCATTTTGCGGACTGTCCCCAAACTTTTTCCGCGGCATTCAATAATTTTCTTTCATTTAAAAATATAATTATTTTTTAATGACTTTAATCTAAAATCAATTAATCCAGCGGCCTCCGAATTACGGCCCTACAAAGAAAAATAAAGTGTCAATTTTTTTGTAATGACCGCCCCTAATTATTTTTTAAAAATATCGCGTAATTCCCGGGAGAGACTCAAGCCTTCCGCAATTGGTCGTCTCGGTCTATCTGTGTCGTTCCAAAGAGGACGGGGACAGGCCAATATTGACTCTATCAATCAACTTATATCCGCTTATATCCTCTCTTCCGCGTGCATATTTTCTGACATGAGATAATGACATTTTCATGACGACAAAGAGACAAACGACATCATAAAAAAATAAATTAAAAAAAAACGAAAAGACAAGTACAATTTTTCGAATGTTCAATCACTTCGCGAATTCCTGAGCTTTTTATGTAAATCTCTTTCTATTTATTTTATTTTTTTTGCCCTCAATTTTTTTTTCTCTCGAAGTGAAGAGAAAATTTTGAAGAAAAATTACGGATAAACTCAAGTAATGGTGAAGTATAATTCAGTTCGCGGTACTTTTAACTCGCCATTTTCTCGATAATTCCACTTCAACTTTTCTCTTCGCGTATGAGAAAGAGACTGAAGTTCCCCCCAGATGTTGATCCATCTCCCTCAATCTCTAAACTTTCGATCTCTGGGTAAAGTCCTCTCGGTCGTCGAGTAATGAAATTTTCGCGATAATTCCGAATACGAATTGCTCACCGATCACCTCATCAAGTTGTCGTAATGAGATTTTCAATTCGAGAAACATTGAAATTTCATTGAAATAGCAAAACTGTAGTAAAATTCGCGGGTAGTTACAGATTTTCCCTACCGCCGATTTTGAATCTCATCTAAAGATTTACTTTTGCATTAAAAAATTCAAATTAATTAATGTGACAATTGAATGCCTCAAAAAATCAAGATTTCGTCGCAATTTCAACGAAAACTATCAAATTTTATAATTAACAAACGAAAAGAGTGCGAAATAATTCAGTTTTCATTTGAATAACAATTCTAACAATCTTTTTGTTTTTAATAATAATCAATAACTCAATTTCAACAGTTTCCACTTAATAACAAAATATTCCCCACCTTTCCTCCTCAAAAATAGCAATCCCAAGAATTGCAAAAAAAAAATTAATTAAACAATAAACGATAAAAAATTAATCAATCATTAAATTATCAATATTATTCCGATGGCATGAAACTCCGCCGGCCACTAAACAACCGCAAAATCTCGAACATAAATTCAAAGACATAATATTCACCGGGTCTGACCACTCGAGGACCCTCACCACTTACCCCCCCCCCATTGTCTGTATTTTTTATTGTTATTACCCCGAGTAGAAGCGGTCGTGCAAAATTCTCGGGATAACAGTTTTCACGCACCATGAAATGGGGCAAATGGGTCAAGCCACGCGCAAGAGATAGATGCGATATATCACCCCCTCCCCCCCTCCCCCCCTCCCCCCTGCCCCTCTCGCCACCACCTCTTCAAACTCCCTTTATACATCTCTATTCCAATCCCAGCCGTTTTGAATAAACCGGGCTACCCCACCCCTCCTCCCCCCCCCCCCGCCTCCCCCTTCCCCTCCCCCCACCCACCGCCCCCCAACCCCTTTGGTGTGTTTGCCGAATGAACAACAAACATTTGCATGAACTTGGGATACCGCACGGATCAAATGGACGCTTTCCCGGGAAATTATTCGGTTTGTACAGGCGCATTACGCGCCTTAATACACTAGGGAATTTTTTTTTTGAAGGATGGCGTTATTAATAACTAGGATAAGCGCGTTTTGCGCACTCCGCAATTGATGTTCATGAATTTTTTGTTTTTTCCTCTTGTCGATGATGACAGAATGAACTATTGGGTACTCGATAATCGATTGAAATTGAATAATCGATCAATTGAACCTCGCACTTTC
>JAPYZM010006532.1:0-12891 GCA_030522845.1 Psyttalia concolor | reverse complement strand
CGCGTTACATGACTGATCAGAATTTGATCCAGTTACCATATCAGATCCTGATCTATCATCCGGCCTGACCTGATCAAATCCTGATCAGGACTTGATCTACATTTCCACTCGGGTAATTATCCCAATTAATTAATTGATGCCCAAACTGTGTCATGTCTCTACGGTAGAAAAACAGCATCCAAATGAAGATGAGACCAGGAGCCCAAAGAAGTTAGAGGGCAAACTTTCTTAATCCCAGCGGCGAATAGCCAGTGAGAAACCATCAAACTCAATAAAACGACAGCACACACAGAACCCGAAGCCACAGTGGAATCTTCAGCGTAGTTGACGTGTTTTTCATTGCATTTTATTCACCGTGTAGTCTTTGGACACGCACGCGATCGTGTATTTTACGTTAAAACATATTAACCTGGTGCGCGTGAAGAGAAGAAAAAAAATCATTTGACCGAGAATGTAAGGAGAGACTTTCGCCAATTATTTTCTCATCAAGCGCCAATGGTACGATGAAAACACGCGTCTCCTCACAAGCGGCAGTTGATATCCAAATGATTTATCGCTCGGGGGTGAATTCGAAAAGTCCTAGTTCCTATGTGAATTTTTATTCACGTTGAAGGGCAGTTTATCTGGCAGATAGGCAGATTGATTGCACATGGAAATAATGCAGATTGAGCATGATAGGTGGTAAGAGATACGGAAGAAAAGACAAGAGGAAAAACCAAGATGAAGAATGAAAACGTTGAAGATTGATCGTATCTTACGCGTAGAGAAATGCACGAAAAAAAATTCACCAGTGGCTGTTTCACCTGAGATTATTGCACGCTGATAGAAATTTTCTTCAAAATTGAGCGATTACTTCATTTGAATTTACAATGTTCGAAATTTCAAAGCAGACCGTTCAATTTTTTACTTCATCGTCAAATAAACATTAAGGTCATCAATTGTTAAACTGATTTTTTTTAATGTCTTTCTAAAATTATTGCTGAGCTTCGAAAACTAAAATTCCTCTTAACACTCAAGAGTAGAATGAATCCATCAAAATAAACTTCAACACATTTAAAAGATAAATAAAAGAATAAATTGAATACCCGGGAATTTTGACTCAGAGAGTGACAAATTGTCTACTGCTTTTAGGAAAGTCACCTAAAGATAGTTTTCCCGCGAGTGTTGCCTCGGCGGACATGAAAATAAAGCAGCATTGAGCGGTTAGTACTTGGATGGGTGAGCGCTGAGGAACATCTCACTCGTCCAAAAATTACGGGCGGCTGGCACGCTGTAGCGGCTTAGTATCTCCATCTAGTCAGTTGGACATATGAATATTATAAAAAAAAAAATATTGCAACAGACGAATCCATTTGAGCGCTGCACACTTGGCCACCGGTAGGACTGGACTTTTACAAAGAGGAAAAAGTAGGAGACGGCAGGCCGAATAATGGGACGCCTGCAAAATCGTCATCGCAGTAGGAATGAAAAATAATAATAAGAATAAAATACTTTCCCCGCGAAGATTCTCGTGAAATAAATATAAACTGAGCAACAAACTGTGGAAAATTTTACAATTCAATTGATATAGGCTATCCACTGCGCCCTTGGATTTATTTATCATCGCGTTTAGACGCTGCTGGAAGAGGCTGCAGGTAATATCAGTCGGTGAATTATCCACGTTATAACGCACCCAGTGAGACTTTACAATCGCTGTTAAGAGAGATGAAGGACCCTTGACCACGCTGTGCAGTCCCTTGGTGGGTAACGATAATCGTTAAAAACCGGAGGCCACTATCAAACGTCCCAGCCATCATGGAAAATATTTTGCGCAATGGGAAGTCTGTTTGTACAGGAGTCCATACCGTGTCATTTACAGCCTCTAGCTTAAGAAACCACTCAATTCTGCAAGTAAATAAAATCGCGTGATGGCCCGCAAGACAAAGGACATGTGGAGTCAAAATTATTCAGCCGTCAGTTGACTGAATTACGTTGTCAACGGAGAACAAGTTGGGTGGAAAGAGGTTAAAAGTAACCGGCCGCTATTTAATTATTGAATAAAAATCTATTCTGAAAGGGACATGGTTACACTTTGCCCTCAAACCTCCCCTCAAAGCGAATTTTGGCAGATATTGCAAAAAATTAGGTGTGCAACACGCCTCGTGCATGCGATGCACAACTCGTACGAAAAAGTGCTACTTTACGCACTAGTTGCACAATATACTATTGGAATGTTCCTCGGTAATAGTCGTTAGCAAATTATGATGCGCAGCCTTTGATGAAACACGAATGTATCACATTCAAAAAGAAAATGTGTTTGGGAGATAATAACAGCCAGAAAGGCCCTAAAATAAACGATATAAGAGAAAATGATTTGTCTCCAGAAGATGAGCAGCATTTGGGAGACGTAATTATATCAAACCTTTCGGATTCATTTTTTACATTTTTCAATTTTACGATTGAAAAATACTATTCTCATTTTCTGCATTTTTACGATAACTTAAAAACTGTGCATAGGCGCAAGTAATCTGTAGCACAGGTAATTGAATATCAACTGTCAAAAACCAAATCTATCCAATAAAATGCAAAAGGGTAAGTGCCTCAGCGAGACAGAGGCGATGTGTAAAAATTATTCAGACATAATTTGATTGAATAATGTTGTCAACGGAGGACAAGTTGGACGGAAGTGTCAAGGGTATAGTCCTCCAAGAGGCTAGTGACCAATATTGATGACCTTACGTTGATGGGCGGAGCGGTGGGGGGAGAACCTGTCACTGTTTGCTGGCCAGAGGCTGTCGCCATTATCGGCCACCGGTCACTCACAACTCCACGAGTACAAGGCACTCGGATTGCTGAGGGATCTTCTACCTTGAGGGCATGCATCCTCTTATTTCAGTGTCTTGGGGTTTAGACAACGTGTCTTGATGATGCAGGAAATCCAATTTCACCCGCGCTCACTCTCGTCTCGTCTATTCAATGTGCCTCGAGCTGGAGAACGATTACACGCCCGTGCACATGATATGCTTTGGCAGGGAAATGAGTTCATGGAGTTTTTTATTGGCTATCAAATGCTGGAGATTCTCCAGGATGATCAATAGTTTGAAAAGCATATAATGAAGAGGAGAGGAGTTGTTTTTTAATGTGAAAACCATCGAGAAAGCTCATTCTGACAGATTGTGGAGTAAATTCTAAACTTTTTTATTGAAGTTCGGAAAGAAAAAGTGGGAAGGAAATAATTTGCGATTTTTTTTCGAGACTCGCGAAAGGTCCAATCTTCTTAATAACAATTGTAATATAAAAAAACATACAAGGGCCCCAATTGGTGAACAATGGAGCAAAAGATTGTTTTTAATGAATAAATAAATCCAAAAATGGCTTCGATAGAAACGAATTTTTATTGCGAAGTTGTAAAAAAATTGAAACAGATAAAAATGTGTTGATAGACTTTTTTTTATTGACCATCAAATGTAGGCGAGTCGCCAGGATGATTAATAGTATGAAGAGTATGTGATGAAGAGGAGAGGATTTTTTCTAATGCGGAGAGGATCGAAGAAGCCCAGTCTGACCTCTAGAGCATTCGAAAGTGTTTATTAGAGTTCTGGAATGAAAAAGCGGGAAATGAATAATTTCCAAATCTCATTAACTCCTGCAAGAGATCTAAACGGCCCGACGACAATGAAAGTATTAAAAAATACATCCAAGCGCCTCAATTTTCAAACAATAGGATACAAAATTATTTTTAATCCATAAAGAAATCTAAAAATGGGGAAAAAATGATTTTTAGTGTGAAGTTCTAGAAAAAAACCTGAAGAACAGACGGAAATGAGTTCACGGAGTTTATTATTGACAATCAACTGACTATTTTCTGGAATGAAAACCCGATAATGGAAAGAGGTAGAATATTTTTAATGGGCAGATAGAGGCCTGTACTGCTTATGAAGTTTTCGTGTTGTGCCATGAGTGCAGAGGAATTTTATGTTTCCCAAACTGCTTGGCATGAATATTCAGTAAAAACGGGAGAATTTAAAGGCTTGACTTGGATTTTTAGGATCTTTCATCAGGAAGTTTGACCAATCACCATTAGACTAATCTATTTAAATGAAGGAAATGGAAAAGAGTGTATAGAAATAGTACGTAAAAATTATATTGCGCAGCACTAAAACGAAGACGTTAACTGCAGTGTTGACAATTTTTAGTAGGAATTTCCGGCCCACTTGTCATTAAAAAAAATCCCGTCACAATTCACGTCAAAAAAGAACAGAAGACCCGATCATAGGATATTTACATATTATATTAAATATTAACACTAATATTATTATTTTATATTATTATATTGTTATCAAATAGTGCAATAGTGTATATAATAATATACGATATAATCATTTTATTCAAATAAATATGACATTTATTTTTGGTTTATATAGCTTTCCAGATTCACGTGACAGAATATCATTCAATGGGATCGGTGATAGTTCTCGATATTAAATTCCCAACAAATTTAGACGGGAAAAAAATTAACAGTTCATTTTGGACTTTCCAAAATTCTTTTTCTTTCCGCTAAAAATACTGAGAAATCATCCAATGATTGAACATTCCCCCAGGAAGACAGTTATAACCATCCAATTTCCTGCCGATGGCTTCGGTTAATTTCGGTATTTCGACAAGTGGGACAAGGCCGTGTAAGCAAGACTCATCTCGGCTCAACCATTGTCATCAGTGCTACCAAGCGTAGCCGAGCCACGAGCGCTACCCATATATCGTTATGTACGCACGAAGTGCATCCCTGGCAATTGGCCGTTTTGTTGGCTATCTACTGGAGGAGTGAGACCCATAACCTCATCATTGGCCGGTGTGTTATACTGAATACTGTAGAATCACTCGTGCCAGTCATTAGGGCTGACGCTGGACTGGCATCCAGTTCCAGTGTTACCGTTAACCCGGCCCCGGAGTTTACACGCGATATCTATCATCATTTCCATCGGTCCAGGACTCTCTCGATGGATTTACCAAAAGTCGTCTGATGCTCTTATCGAATTCACGTTGACTGGTGGAAATTCTGCGGATTCATTCGGATCTTCCCGAATTGCGGAAAACATTAACTTCGTGAGTAGTGGCCGGTCATTTCGGAATTTTAAATGGTCATAAATCAGTGAACTTTACCGATGACCGGCTGTAATCGTTAGGAGCGCGCGGTGTGACGATTCCTTGATTAGTGTATATCGTAACTAGTGAAAAAAATGGTTTTTGACGAGTGGGAGGTTTATATCACGAGCCGACGGTGAGTGATATAATTCCACGAGTTAGAACCACTTTTTTTACGAGTTACGAACATAATTTTTCATCACGCTGTGTCGGAAAAGTAACTTTTCAGTCACGGTCTGCTTCGCGTCGAACGACTGAAAAGTGCTTTTCCGACACGTTGATTTTTTCACTTGTTACGAAATATACTATTTCATCACGCTGTGTCGGAAAAGTAACTTTTCAGTCACTCTCCGCTTTGCGTGACTAAGAAGTGCTTTTTCGACACATTGAGATGAAAAATATTGTTCGTAACACGTGAAAAAAGTGGTTTTTCACTCGTGGGATTGTATCACTCGCCTTCGGCTCGCGACAAGACTTCTACTCGCCAAAAACCATTTTTTTTCACTTGTTACGAAATATACTATTTCATCACGCTGTGTCGGAAAAGTAACTTTTCAGTCACTTTCCGCTTCGTGTCGAGTGACTGAAAAGTGCTATTCCGACACATTGAGATGAAAAATGTTGTTCGTAACTCGTGAAAAAAGTGGTTTTCGACTCGTGGGATTGTATCACTCGCCTTCGGCTCGCGACAAGACTTCTACTCGCCAAAAACCATTTTTTTTCACTTGTTACGAAATATACTATTTCATCTCAATGTGGCGAAATAGAATATTTCGTCACGAGTGAGACGGAATTTTCACGAGTGTGAAGTTGGCTGCCCGAGGCGGAGCCGAGCTTTAAGGTAATTGAGATGTAAGAATATCTGCGAATTGAAGGGAGATAGCGAAACTTGTATAATGACCGTTTTAAGAGAGAGGCTTGAGGGCTTTAAAAAGTATGGTAATCAAAATTTGGCTATCTCCATTAGATTTGGGGATATGGGTTGAAAAGTGAAACTTGTCTACCAAATTTTTGCGAGGATTTTTCTGAAAGCCCGTCTAATTCCGAAAACTACTGCTAACATTATTTGCGCTATCTCTGCTGTGGATAGTCATTTTGTGGAGGTTAGAGCCAAA
Source organism: Psyttalia concolor (assembly GCA_030522845.1). Classification (NCBI taxonomy): domain Eukaryota; kingdom Metazoa; phylum Arthropoda; class Insecta; order Hymenoptera; family Braconidae; genus Psyttalia; species Psyttalia concolor. The sequence goes on along the minus strand of JAPYZM010006532.1, from coordinate 6,655 downwards.
TCGACAGATGAAACATTTTCAAAAAACGTCCAAACAATGTTGAGATATCTGTATTTATGAGACCTCGCTGTAGGCAAATGTTTACGAGGCTCATACAGTTATCGTACGAGAAATTTCTCCATTTTTTTTATCAGTGCCCCTTTCACTTTCTCCTTTTAGTCTCCAATTCGACCCACAAGGGACACAACTTATCAACTTTGAATCGTCATTGTATGACTTGATGCAAGTCATTCGTATTAATCTCGTTGTGTACGTTCTTGCCGTTGCAACTTGGGAGATCGTTATTATTAGTATGCTGAGAGATGTTGATCCGATGTCACTCAGAATGGAGGAACAACATGATGATTGGCTTCCCAGCTTCATACCATTCTCTTTTATTTGTGTGAAACGTAAGTGCACTGGGTGATGAAAAACATGATGAATGTTTTTTTTTTTTCATTGCATGATTTCTCAACGAGTTTATAGAAAATCAGGGGCTTTTATCAAGTTTCAGCTTTGACTAGCATAATGAAACACGTTCTGCGCGCTCGGCAATCGGTGTTTACGTCATTATCACAATTTTTCTCGTTTCTTTTTCGTTCTTGATGATCTAATGTGGATTTCCTCAGGGTTCGTAAGTTGGGGTTTCAAAGCACCTCGAACTATAGGAAATTTTCTTAGGAATCTAATGCAGTTGGATGTGAAACTCTACCTCCTCTAGTTTTTGAGAGATCGTAAAAAGAAACTGAAGTCTCCTCCGAATTAACTAATTTAATGTTCGCTGTCCGGGCTAGGGAGCCCTAGAAAAAATATTGAAAATCATTTGGGGGAAAATCATTTCTACCTCTCCAGATATTTCAAAAATTTCTTCAGGAATCCAATGCCATTGAATTGGGAATTCTACCTCCTCTAGTTTTCGAGAAACCATGAAAAAATTGAAGTTCCCTCCGAATTACCAGATTAATATGCATTCTCCGAGCGAGGGAGGCCCAAAAAAATTTTTTTTCAATTATTCCGGGGGTATCTAACTCTCCTGAAATTTCAGAAATTTCCTACGAAATCCAATGCCATTGAGTGGGAAATTCTAACTTCTCCAGTTCTCGAGAAATCGTAAAAAAAACAGAACTCCTCTCCAAATTAACTCATTTCATTTTCGTTCTCCGGGCTAGAGAGCTCTAGAAAAAGGAATTCCAATCATTTCGGGAATCTCTAACTCTCCACATATTCAGAAAAATGCCTCAGAAATCCGATGCTGTTGAATTCGAAACGTTCACTCCGGTACTTTCTCATTAGTTTCAATTATACAATTTCAAAATTGAAAATATTCGCAGATCGTAGGTAGAAAAACGGACTTTTGGCTGGAAAATTAATTCTTATTTCAAGGAAAATTCTTAACATCACATAATTCTTGACTCAAATATTTTTCTCTCGTTCCTCAAGTATTTTTCATGATCCAGAGAAGAAAAGTTATACCGTTTTTATTCTCCTGGGCCACGTGCATCTGTCAGTGTCATGAAAATATTCCAAAAATTCGCCAAAAATTTCAGGCACAAATTCTTCATCATCTCCTTGGAATAACATTCTTATATCGAGTGTCTTCAGACGTATCCGAGAAGTGGGTGATTCTGAAGTTCTCGTTATCGATTCCTAGGAAAACATCTTGAGTCTCGGATACTTGGCACTTTCCCCTTCTCATATATCAAAACTTCAACTCCATTACTATAATCTACATCTCTCGCGGAGAACTTCGTGCAATTACCATGGATATTCACGTCCAACTTCACCTTTTCTCAGTCTCGGGTGACGTGTAAAGGTCTGGTGAAGTGGTCATTCATTCGGATAGTATACAGTATGCATCCAGGTTGTATATAACGGAATTAATTACGTCATATATGCGACTTTCACTGCGATAAACATATGACGTGTATGTTTATCGTATCACCAATATCATATTTTCATTTTCATTGATATTGTATTGGACATCTTATTACCGATAAAGCACTGAACATTTTCATTACAATTACAGCGAGAGGAAAGGGGGGGGGGGAATTATTTTCCTCCTCTGCATTATGAATTACGACTATAATATATACCTCCGAATGTGTCTTCTCAACTGAGATGGCTACTCTTGTCAAGTTAAAAATAATTTCTCCGTAAAATACCACGTAGCAGGAGTAATTTCTACGTTTCCCAGGTGATTTTTTTTTTCCCCCAAGAAATTGACAACAAATTCGATCGCGTGTACGTAATGAATCTGGGCCCGTTATTCACAAGCCACGGGGGGCTTTTTTGTTTCCCGTTTCATTTCGTCTCACTGCTGAGGTTAAAATAAATTCATGCAGCCATGGATTTTTCGTCAATTGGTGGGATGAAAAATGATTCAATTGGTGCTGATAAATTTGGTCTTAATTATTTGATTACAATTGTGTAATATTATTTTAATTAATCTTGCAGAGAATACACTGAAGGAAAAATCTTCTTTTGACAGAGAAAATATACTTTAGATTTTGGTTTCTTCCAACATGTCAATTTCGTGATATCTTGTGCGTGACACTTGAGACCAATTTTCTGTATACTAGAAGTGATAATGAAGGAATTAGTTATCTAATGAAAATAGGAATTTCTTCGTTGGAGATTACGAGTAATCTGTAGTAATCATTGAGAAAATATGAAATCATACGGAATGAGAAATTCCTTAATAGGAATAAGGCTAATCATAATTCAAGAATATGAGAAATTCTTCTGGCTGGACCTTTTGGTTCCTTCTCCCAACTACCAATTATTGTACAGAAAAGAGTTGTGTATTATGGCAAGAACATCCATATTTATGATAAGAGTATAAGTTTCTGTGCCCAAAGTTTGAATGTGTTGCGCTAGAAATAAATTCATTCATCAGAAGATTTCCAAATTTTGACATATTTTCTTACCCCAAGTATATCGTCTTTGTCAAGAGAAGATTTTTCCCTCAGTGTAGTCAATATTTCTGTGCCAGATGTTGGGCTACATGTGCAGGGATTTTTTGCTAATAAAAGTTTAAGGAAAGTCAAGGAGAACTGGAGACAATTTGACAAAAATTTTGTCGGATTTGTTCTGAATGAAAAATAATTGACATGTCTTCATTATAAGATAACGATTTAAAAACAATTTATATTCAGCGCATTGCGATGAGACGCGGTATCTCAATGAGACAGATTTTTTGAGAGACATTTAATAAATAATAAAAAAAGGGTGACTTCAATAGTCTTGAATATCGAATAACGAATTCCATCAATTTTACAACCGCCTTCAATTATTGATTAAAAATTTTCTGAAGATATGGTTGGAATCGTCGTTTGATAAAAATATTCACCAGTATAATTCAATACAGCAGAGAAACTAAGAATAATAATCCCTAATTAGAGAGTTCGCGCCTCGAATCTTAGAACCAAATGCCAGAATTTTCCCCGTACTTCTCCCTACGTGCACGGAGGAATGTTTGCTTACCAATTTTTCGCACGAATGGAAATGGAGAAGTACATATATATTTTGTGGATTGTATTGACGGCTATTCACGAGTTTCAACCGGAGCGATAACGGTCGATCTTTTCCCACACAATTCTTAAATTCCATACAGCCATACGCTCGGACTTCCTACCCATTCAACTGCTGAAACGACTCTGAACTCAGTCACAAACACATATTCATTTCAATGATAAAAATACCGAATTATGTACTATTTAATGCCCCAAGCGCAACCGTAGATGGGACCGCACGGGGTTTCCAATTGCTTTTGATTATGTTCGATAAGACGATAATTAATTTCACTGTAAATTTCTCACATTCTCTGCTCATCGTAAATTTGAACCTATAACCTGAATAAGCCTCTTCTTCGAGGACAAAAATGTTTTTGATGAAGAACATTTATCGCATATCAGAAAATATTGTTATTATTTTCCATTCCTACTGCCATTACGGGTTTGTAGGTGCCCCATTCGTCAGCTTGCCCTCTCTACTTTATCCTCTTTCTTTATTACTTCTGCGGTATATCTTGGCGGTCTTACTTTTGACTGTACCCCATTTGCGCTAGAACTGCAGATCATGTAAAACACCAGTCGTGCAGCTGGCCAATTGTGCAGTGCCCTAATGTATTCATTTGTTGCAATGACTAGATGAAGACATGATTTTTTCAAATTTTTTAACAACTCCTGATGTTAGTTCTGGATAAATAAAGAATTTTGTCGGCGCCATTCCGTATGGGCGCCTCACGAAGGGCTAAAAACGTTCCTTAATCGAATTTCTAATCGGAAACAAAAATTAGGAAATTAGTCCTAGTTCTAGTTGGCGCTGTCAGCATTCACTTGGCGTTTGTTATACTTTAATATTTGTTTACAAATGCGACTGTATTTCTTTTAATTTTTCTACTCCATGATTTTTAATTATTTTTTTTCTGTCTTGGAGATGTTGCCCAACGTCAACTTGACGCCGTTTTTTCACAAAATTTGGTTGCGGATTTTTCCAGCACGAGCCCGAACGCGGGCTGCCGCCAGCTGTATTGTAGAGAAACCGAGCTCATGCCTTGTTCAGATCTTAAGAGGTTAGTAAAACTGGACGCCATGAGTTATTGGCGAAGTGTCGTCTGTTTCAGCCCATAAGGGAAAGGTGTGACAGATTGCGATATTTCGATAGTTTGCGAGTTCGACCTGTCTGTGCTTTTTAGAGCACGACTAGCACAAGAAGGCGCGCGTCGCACGCCACGCGCTCTGAAGGTTAGACTGGACCTGATGTGTATAAACATCGATTATATCAATAAATCGATAAACAAAACAATCGATTATCGAATGTTCTCGACCGATACGATAATACCGCATCAGCTCCTTTAGTACAAGGGGACTAGCATAAGAAGGCGCGCGCTGCGCGCCCTCTTCACCATTACGTCGTCTCGATAACCGGATATCATGTTTCTACCTATTTCGATTCCCACAATATCTCGACATTAAAATCGATAAAAAAAACAATCGATTCTCGCAAAAATTTCGATAGATCTGCATCACCTCCTTTGGTATAATAGGATCGAATATTCATTTGTCGCACTGACTAGATGGCGACACTAAGCCGCTACAGCGTGCCTGTCGCCCGTAATTTTTGCGCGAGCGAGATGTTCCTCAGCGGTCACCCATCCAAGTACTACTTCAGCTCAACGCGGCTTAGTTGGGCGGGCCGTCGGGGCACCAGGGCGCCCACCTAACCATTACGGCCGGTGGATACAAGAAATTATATTCTCGTCAATTCTTGAAGACATCAAATCTCGGGGCATTATTATTTTATTCCTCCACTGAGAGAACGAGGTTTATCAATGGAATTAAATTCTCTTGTCTAAAAAAATTTTCTAGGGTAAGTCCTCCCATAAATTCATGTAGGATATGTCACATTTGGAATTTATTTGATTACGAGAATTCATACTTTCCTGATCTGATTGCGTATCTGCAAACTAATCTCCAACTGAGAAATTCTCGTTTCGATTGGACAACGAATAGTGTCACCAGACCAATAGATAACCGATTAAAGGAGTGCAAAAGCAAGTTAAATTTCCGAGATTAGAATTTCAAAAAATTCGAGACGGAAGGTAATGAAGATAAAATCATTTTGATTTAGTTTTTAGTCCGTCCTCAGTCTTTTTTTTTTAATAATAATGAATTAAGAAGTGAATCAGTGGAGGCAATGGCAAGAAGAAGAGTTTTTGAGAGGTTTGAGTTCAAATTTGAAAATAAATCGACGGGAAGGGCATTATTTTTCACGTTAAAGACGCAATGGCTCGTAACAAGAGACTTGGTAATTTAAAAAATTAGAAAAATTGACAATAAATTATTTTTATGCGTCAACTAAAGCGTCTTTCAGTTTACCGAACCAGCGAGTAATGGTAATAATCCAGACAATATTTGACGTGTTCAGAAGTTTTTTCAAGACTCCACAAACATGTCATCCACTTCTGTTTTTTTCCCACTCTATGATGGAAATACAACAACGCGCGAATCGTATGGTGGCAGTCGTATAATTTCCAACTCGTTAGCACATATCTTGAGCACCCGTCATTGGTGAAGAGTGGCATGGCATAATCACGACCAAAAGTCAATTACCATATTCATATTACGAATATTCCCATGTAAGCTGAACCGTGCGATTTATTTTGAGACTTTTGCAGACATACTAGAGGTAATCAAACAAATCGGGGAGACCTTGCTCGGGCGCTCTAGGAAACTCCTCTTGGCTGCATCCTTGGAGTTGGTCAAGTAAGATGACGAGTTCGGAGAAGGAAATAGTATGTTTCGTAACAAGTAAAAAAAAAATTTTTTTAGCGAGTGGGAGGATATAATCCCACGAGCCAAAAACCACTTTTTTCACGTGTTACGAACAATATTTTTCATCACGCTATGTCGGAAAAGTAACTTTTCAGTCACTGTTTGCTTCACGTCGAGCGACTGAAAAGTGCTTTTCCGACAAATTGAGATGAAAAATATTGTTCGTAACACGTGAAAAAAGTGGTTTTTGACTCGTGGGATTCTATCACTCGCTTTCGGCTCGTGATATAAACCTCCCACTCGCCAAAAACCATTTTTTTTCACTTGTTACGAAGTATACTATTTCACCACGCTGTGTCGGAAAAGTAACTTTTCAGTCACGGTCTACTTCACGTCGAGTG
>JAPYZM010006522.1:0-16751 GCA_030522845.1 Psyttalia concolor | reverse complement strand
CCACTCGCCAAAAACCATTTTTTTGTCACTCAGTCCGTAAAGCACTACTTTACGGCCACTTCGCGTCCGTGAAACACCGCCCACAGACCTGGTGATAAAAAATATTGTTTGACACACGGCTGTGAAGAACTTTTCTGCCTCATATGATTACAGGACGAGCCGAAGGCGAGTTCATATTCACCTCATATTCACCTCATATTCGCCAGAAAACTTCTTCACGGCCTAGTGTCAAAATGTACTATTTTTCACTTGTTACGAAATATACTAATTTCATCTCAATGTGTCGAAAATATATATAACCCAAATTATATAATTTTCTCTGCAGGTCATTGGACTCTAATTCAAGGGTTGAAATATGTCAGTAAAAACATTAAAATAATTAGATACTATTATTGTTACTCCTGAGATGGAATCGAGGAAATCAATTATTCCGAACGACAGGTTCTATTGTTGGAGTTTGCAAGAAATGCTTCGAGCGTCAGATTGGAGGAAAAACTTGTCTATTTTATCTCACTTAATTTATCTCAATCGTTAGAATAATTAGTTTCCGCTATTCCCCTCGAATGAGAACAATTCCTCAACATATATAATAGTTATAAATAAATCTGCAGTTTCAGCAGTTTTCAATGCACTTTTTAAATGAAGTCCTACTGTTATCAACCACAAAACCACAGCCTCCGTAATAAAAAATTTTAATTTATATTTCTCAATGTTTTCATGCAAATTCCAGCTCAATTTCCCTAATTCTTCAATTAGCATTCGTTCTTGAAGTTAAAATGCCTTTGAATCTCCCGCACTGTGGACTAATCGACAGTGCATATCTCGATTCTCGAAATTATCTCGACAATCTCGAGGAATCGTTTTCTCCAACTCTTACTTCAAGTATCGACCCACGTACTGTGAGCTGTCCTGAAAAAATAATCTCAGCTGCTTCCGCATAAAATTCTGTATCATCATTCGCAAAAAAAAATGATATCTCCGTGACAATCGAGTAATCTCAAGTGTTTTTTATTTCCACCTGTGACGTATCTCTTGGAATTAGGTACGATTAATCCACGAGAGCACAACAAAAACAAAGGGAACGGCTGGTCGCTGGCGATTTTTATTCAGCCATATTTGCCGAGTCGATTGCAAACAAAATTTCAGGGGGATATTTTCGTCTGGCAAGATGACGGAGACTAATGGAGCTGCTAATTCAAACGCAAAAAATGGAAATTTTATTTGTGGCGTTGTGGAAGGTAGTTAAACATCTATTAAAACAATTATGCAGTTGTGAAGCCCCGAGGTTTGACTCTTATTTTTTTTTCAGGATTTTATGGAAGACCTTGGACGACAGAACAGCGGAAAGATCTCTTTCAAAAGTAATTTTCCTTGTTTTTAATGCATACGGACAGATATTTTTGAAATTTTTATCAACAACCAAATTTAATTCATCACGTTTAGTTAAACACTGGAAATTATTTAGAGAGTTCTTATTCAACAATTGGTTTTTGTGGATGTTTGTATTTGGCTAAAGAGATTACTCTATCATGAATATTTTGAGGCTAATAGAACTTCTGACATTTCTGAGAGTTTTGTGACTATTTAATATAAAAATCACAAATTCTTGATGTTCTTTAATAGACACTAAGTAAAGAAATATATCCATTAGTTTCCAAGATTTTTATCTAAAAGAAAAGAGTGAATCAAGTGAATTTTACCATTCGAACTTGAGGCCCAGATATAATAGTTTGTAACCTCCAAATCGCCGTGACTAATTACAAGAAAATTAACAATCAAATCACAAGTAAACCTAATTTCGGACGTCCATGATTTCTGCAGGTAAGAAATTAGGTCTACTGACGGTTTAATAATTATATCACGTGCAATCAGTGATGGGGATTTTGAAGTGACCAATTATTGTGGCCAGCCCTTGAATTTGCATTTGTTTATCCAACAAACCGTTCCTAAAATCTGGCTTTGGATAAATCCATCAATTTTGTATTTTACATTTATACTATTTTTATTAATGACTGGGTTCTGCGGATTTTATGAAATACTTGGCTTAAACTAATCTTCGCATAAAAAAAATTGCTTGTCCAGAATGAAAAAATGGGGCATGGACTCCTACCTCTACGCCCCAAAGGACGACTACAAGCATCGAGCGTACTGGCGAGACCTGTACACAGTGGAAGAGGCGGAGCACCTGACGGGCCTGATAACGGCAGCACGCGAGAACGGAATAACATTTTACTACGCCCTTTCCCCAGGCCTGGACATCACTTACTCCAGTGTAAAAGAAGTGACAGCCCTAAAACGAAAGTTGGAGCAAGTCTCCCAGTTTGGTTGCGTAGCTTTCGCCCTGCTCTTCGACGACATCGAGCCGGAGATGAGTGAGGCTGACAAGGAGGTGTTCCAGTCCTTCGCCCACGCCCAAGTATCCGTGACAAATGACATATTCCACCACCTGAGCCAGCCCAAGTTCCTCCTCTGTCCCACTCAGTACTGCGCCACAAGGGCAATGCCCAACGTCCCCACTTCTGAGTACCTGAACACCCTGGGAAGCAAATTGGCCCAGGAAATTGACATAATGTGGACAGGCCCCAAGGTAATCTCTCGTCTGCTGACAGTGGAATCGGTAGAGGAGATAACTGAGGTCCTCAGACGACCACCAGTGATCTGGGACAATCTCCATGCCAACGACTACGATCAGAAGCGCGTGTTCTTGGGCCCCTACTCCGGTAGATCACCCGACCTAATTCCCAAGCTCAGGGGAGTCCTGACGAATCCCAACTGCGAGTACGGGGCCAATTTCATTGCCATCCACACGCTGGCCCAGTGGAGCAGATGTAATGTCGATGGAAAACGTGATCTGAGCCTCAACGACACGGTCTCTGCCGACATCAAACTCGAGACTGAGACTGAGGATGGTGTTGTTGGTGAAGATGTTCCGTCGACACTGTCTCCCAACATGTACCATCCAAGACATGCTCTGAAGAATGCCATCAACGACTGGCTGCCAGAGTTCAGCAAGAAAAAGGCTGCCTGGGGTGTCATTGCCAAGCCTCAGCCAGCAGTTGCCCCCACAATTCCCATCCCAATAATTCCATCGATAAACACTTGCATGAGCTTAACAACAACAACAACGAGCACTGCTGTTGTCTCAGTGGCCTCAGCCCCAGCTATTTCCAATGCCAATCATCTTCAGGCGCTTGCCGAAGTCTGCTCCAATGTCACTGAGAGCTTTGCTCAACCCCTTCCAGGACCCGTCATGAATTCCCTGATTTCGGAGACGAAAGTTGTCAGTGAGCCTGTCATTCCAAGTGTTCATCCACCTCTGGGTAACTCGGGAGTACAGAACAGTGGATCCACTGAGCCCATGGATTGCAACACAACTCCAAGCAATTCACCTGCTCATGTGGCGAAAAGTCCGACTGAGGATGATGCTATGGTGGAGAACACATCCACATGCAGTGGAACCTCTGGTAGTATGCAGGTGGAGGTCGATGGTACTTCACCCACGATCAATGGGAATCAGATGATTGTGGAGAATGATTTGGAGAATCATGAGGACGGCTCTGAAGGGGATGACATCAAGGATGTGGAGAAGAGGCTCACCGCCGAGGATCTCTCGTTACTTTGTGATCTTTTTTATCTGCCTTTCGAGCACGGGGGACAGGGCATTCAGCTGCTACAGGAGTTCAATTGGCTCAAGAGCAATGCTCATGTTGTCATCAGGAAGAGCAAGGACGAGGCCGCTAGTTGTAAGGCTGATGTATGTAGATATCCAGTTTTTTTTTTGGGGGTTAGGTTGTTATGACGAGGTTTTGTTGAGTTGTTTCTTTTTGGGGAGTCATGTTTCGGAATTTGCATTTGTTTATAAACGCTTTATTCACTTGGAGAAAGAACAAATCATGTGTAGAGACTAATCTTTTAATGCAATGTACATAATTTCCTGGAGTTATTTCGTCAATTGAAATGGAGAGTTTTCGTTAATTTTTTTATCCAGTTTGAATGTGATGGAGGTAGTCCATTTATTTAATTCTTCATCAAATGATTTATTTAAATGGTTTAATCGTTTTTGTTAAAGGTAGAGGAATGGCATGCACGCGCTGCCAAAATGAACGACATGTGCAGCTCTGTTAATCGTCTGTTTCAACGCCTTACCTACTGTAGTAATCGAGAATTACTCTACGATCTTTATTCGTACATTTGGGACATGAGAGGAGTTGTTTCATTGTTGAATAGCTATGTGAAGTGGCTGGGTGAGTGCTCGTGGTATTTGATTCTCAAAAGAGTTCATTACCTTCAGTTCAAAATTATTCAATTGTTAACGTAAATTTCACGAGTGAAAGAAAAATCATGCTTAAGCCTTTCACTATTGATTGTATTAATCAATTGCATAGTAATTTTGTGGATGAACTAGTCGCGATGATTTATTACGATGTTCTCGTTATTCCCTGAGTACTGATGTTGATCAAGTAGAAATCAATCTCTTGTAATTCGTTCCTTGATTTTCAGAAGACTGTTTGCAGGATTGGTAAGTCATTTCCACTAAATCACATAATCAATTTCTCATTCAATTATTATTAAATCAAAGATTAATTTCGTTTCCACTGAATTATTATTGTAACGATCAATTGTTGTAATTAGAAGGAATTTTTATTAGCAAGAATATTGATTTCAATTCTATCATTGAATGATCAATTAATTTCTCTTCTAACAAATTCAAATTTTTAATATAATTATAATTGAATGGGAAATTTAAATAGGTATTGCGTTAATTACTAAAAAAAATGGAGGAAAAACAACAGTTGAATACTCGTTCTGACGGCAATTGTAATTCAATGAAATATTAGAATCAGTATCGAGTATTCACTGGTTGTAAATTGTAATATCACCAGCAAAATGCGCGTCATTATTGTTTCACCTGAGTCATTAAAGTGATCGGCGATTATTGAATAGCTCAACTGCTGAATATCTGGACCTACGCTTTAGGAATGGATGTTGTATGCGCGTAGATTGACAAATTGGCATCAGCAGCAAGTCATCACGAGTCGAGCGACTCTAAAAAAATCTGGCGATTCAAAATTTTTTACTGCAAATTGGAATCATCTGTGGGATAGTTTAAGACGTTTGATAGACGTGATACCATTTAAGACAGCGCGCAGATGATCTGGAATTAATGAAGGAAGCAACCCCCAATCCACGAATCACGATACAACTTGTTTTGTATTTCAGTTGATTTTTCTATTGATCAGCAGCAGATGCTCAGGGCACGAGTGATTTATTTCTGGCTTCTATGATTTTTCTTCCAGCCGCTACTAGGGAAGGAATCTACCGAGTGGTTCATCCGTTTCGAGTACAGATGAAACCGCATTCCTTCTCCTGAAAGATATTTTCCCTCTTCACTGAACACTCCAATCCAATGACGTCATGTGACAATTAACATTATTTATTCCATTATTTTTTTCTCTTTTCCTGTTGATAGCATTTGGCAGATTTCCATCGACGATGACCACATTTACCCAGGGGAGCTACACATGTATGGGATTTACTTTTCAATAAGTAACTCGTGGCAACAGCGCGCGACAAAGTATCGATCATTAGCTGGACAAAGAGGAGAGGGGGAGTGAAAAATTGTTGATTGTTATGTTTGGCTGTGGGGAATGCTAATGATCGAAACTTGACAATTTGCATTTGGTATTTTTAATCAGGGATAATTGCGCGTAGAGTCTGGCGCGTTTATAGAAACTAACTCTGCTGTCACAATCTCTTGATTACCTTTTTAATTATCTCATTACCGATTTTTTTTTCCATTCTCGTACTAATTTATTTTGCTTGATTCCAGACATTTCCAGGAGTAATAGAGTTGTTTTATTTCAGGCCTTTTTTTTCTATCATTTGCACGAATTTCTTTCTCTTCTGGAACTTAGCAAGCGATTGTGACGCGCGATTCAGGACCCAATATGATTTTTTTAGGCGGTAGGAATTTTTTGGAATTTGCGAAACGACTTTTCAGTATTCGATGTTGATAATTTGTTCATGTGAGCATTTTAATGGAATTAATTGTCGCGTATTAGGAAACCAATGTTTCAATTTTTTTAATTTGTCTGAAATATTACAATCTTCAGTTATTTTGATTATTCTATAATGTTTAATTTCATGGCATATTCGTGTAATTCGATTTTAATATTTAAATTATTCGAATTTTATTGAAACTTCGAATTATTACGAAAGAAAAAGACCAATTTTTGACTTGAAACTTCAGGAGCGAATTCTTAATTCTTCCCTCTTTGTTAAAAATGAATTGGATTGTATTGATTAATCCATTCAAATACAAAATATTGGGTCCTCACTGCTTGGCGTAAATGAACGAGAATTCTCGGCGCAGCGTTACACATAAAAAATCAAAACTGCAGAGTCGGAAGAAAAAAAAGTTTACTAATTTTTTCCAATGGGATAGGGTTCTCGAACGGCTGGAAGGAGACGTTCATGAGTGGAGATCAGGAGCCCTGGGTTTTCCGTGGAGGATTGACCGCCGATTTACAGGTTCATTGCTACAAAAATTCAACAAAGTCCCTGCTATCTATCAATTTGTCCCACTCACGAGATGTTTTTCTCCATCAGAGACTGATTCCCGTGGACAGTGGGAACGATTTATTCGTCTACAAGGCGCCTGAAATACCCACCAGTAAAATCTACACAATCAGACCTTACCTTCCGTCAGACGAGGATGCCGTTTACGCGGTATGCAATAGAATAACTGGGGTCAGTGGTACTTCGGCGGTTGCTGACAGGCTCATTGGGGGATACCTTACCCTTAGCCCAGAATTTTGTATGGTTGTGGAGGACGATGATGGCATTGTCGGGTACATCGCTGCATCGTTGAATGTTAAAACGTTCAATCAGAAAATGGCCGCCTCCTGGATACCCGAACTACAGTCCAAGTATCCACTGGAGGACATCACCAATGATCTGCCTTCGAGTGTTCAGGTAATAGTATATTGTGCTAGGCGATCACACGAGGCGAAAAAGGCGATACGCGCGTGTTGCATATACAATTTTTTACAATATCTGTAAGAAAAGTTCTCCTCCGCCCCCGCAACAAAGAAAAACGGGCAACGCCGAGCCGGGGGGGGGGGGGGGGGGGGGGGGGGGGCCCTGCCCCCCCCCTATGCAAAAAAAAACCTAACTACCGTAATTTATTTCGTAAAGTAGTTACTTTACGCACACTTCACTTCAGTTATTTTACTTTACGCACATACTTTACGAACGATTTTAAAATAATGCGAAAAAGTGCCACTTTATACACAAAAAACGCACACGAAAAGCGAACTTTTCATGGAGGTCGGGCAAAAAATCCTATTGTGAATACATGAATCTATAGTTCCTCGTCAAATGAGTCAAATTGAGTCTCGCTCTTTTGGAAATTGATGGCCATTTTGTTCTGAAAATGCGGAGCTTGAGAAATTTTCGTTTTTACAATTTTTAAAAATAATAGAATTGTAAAACTTTAAGAAAACTTGTAAAGCTCCAATTACAGATAGGAGATGAAGTCAGGAATGAAGAACTGACGGTCATGCTACTTCTTGGGAATAAATTGGTCCGATAACATTTGTTCATTGACAAATTGTCTATATAGATGCGATGTGACACTTATGTTTTTCTGTGTCACTAAATTTTGTAATGTTTTCATGAGTTTTGTCAGTGCGGAGTTGATTCAATGAACTCAGTGATTTTTTTCCTAACATTTTATTATGAAAACCCAAGGTTTTTTCTTTTTTTGTTTTTATGTAATTTGGAGGTCTGTAGTGGCGCTAATACTTAGAGGCTTTGTGACTGTCACAAAGAAAATCAATCACATTTTTGTCATGTGACAATAAATTATCAACCGCGGCTCGGTGAATTACTTACTCGCTGATTTACTGAATGTATGCCATGTACGAGGTCTGTTTAATTCAACAATATTATTTTATTCTTATAGGAGGCGATCAGATATTTTCATTCATTCACAACTGATGTCCCAGAACAATTGGCTCGTCAGCACCCATCACAGATAATGTGTTCAGTATTACCTACTGTTACGGATCAGTCCATCCCAAAGAGACTGATAACTTGCATTCTTGCTGCCTTGAGAGCAAATGGTAAGTTTATTTCTTCATTTAAGCATTTACCTTAGTTTATTTACCTTACTCACTTACTTACTTACTTTACTTTACTTTACCTTAGTCTCCGCTTCGCGTCGAGTAACTAAAAAGTACTTTTTCGACACATTGAGATAAAATAGTATATTTCGTAACAAGTGAAAAAAAATGTTTTTTGGCGAGTGGGAGCCAACTCGCCTTCGGTTCGTGATATAATCCCACGAGTCAAAAACCACTTTTTTCACGTGTTACGAACAATATTTTTCATCTCAATGTGTCGGAAAAGCGCTTTTCAGTCCCTCGACGCGAAGCGGAGAGTCACCGAAAAGTTACTTTTCTGACAGAGCGTCATGAAAAATTATGTTCGTAACTCGTGAAAAAAGTAGTTTTTGACTCGTGGGATTATATCACTCGCCTTCGGCTCGTGATATAAACCCCCCCCCACTCGCCAAAAACATTTTTTTTCACTTGTTACGAAATATACTATTTCACTCACTCGACGCGAATTGAAGTGACTGAATAGCTACTTTTTCGGCATAGCGTGATGAAAATAAATAAAACAATCGTCATGGATTTAATTACAGGTTCGTTCGGTGTTCACACGACAATGTCATCAATGGACAAAGAATCCCACGAGTTCTACGGTAAACTCGGGTTTGTGGATTATAATCCTGGACAGGATGAGAGCCCAGGTGTGATCACCATGTGCAGAAGCTTCTAACAGAGGGCCAACTCATCAGTGATATTTGTCAACAAAGTTTACCTCCTTGGAGCTACACCAGATCGAACAGTAGTTTAACCAAACCATGAACAAAAAGTACATCACCTGCGCAAATTTTTTTTAACAAGCGGACAAGTTGGAATTTATACTGAAAGAGGTACTACTCTGGTAGTGAAGTGTCAATGATTCGAGAATAAAATGTCTAAAACCTCTGCCACTTCGATGCTCATGGAGAAAGGCAGTTTTCTGTACATAATATGTGAGAGAATTGAGGAATTTCGCGTGATTGGTGAAAGGTGTGTGCCTCTTCATATCATCGATGCATCTTGAGTGCAATATTCTTCATTGCTCCTTGATTTTATAATGTTCAGCACAATTATTGTAGGAATATTCATTAATTTGGCATTTTACGAGGGATTGAGACATTGCTTTTTTCGTGGAGAATAATTTACAATGCGATTGCTATGTAATCGAGGGATTCATTGAGCTTTTGTTGGAGGGGCGTGATCATGCTGTAGTTTCAGAGGCTCCCACTGAGGATTATTTTATTGAACTTTTATACTGATGCATCCTGGAGATGAATGCTTATACTCCGATTACATCGAGATCACTGGGGATCAGATCATCTGAGCGAAGTTTTTCCTTTTCTTTTCCGCTCTTCTGAGACACAAAATCGGAGCACAAGATTTTTATTCAGCTTTTTTTATGATTTTTATTTTAGTTTGGGATATTCATGGAGAGATGGTCTAACCCGTTGTCTCGATACCGTACACTAGGCATTGAATACTGTATGAAATGTTAATCCTTATCAGAGAACAATGTGATCAGTGATTCGTCTGAATTAAACAAAATCTTCAAGACTGAGTCTGGTGTTTTTAGTTATTTTATTTTTTAAATTATTATTGATGGAGGCGGGTCGTAGCGTTTGGAGGTGATGGAGATTGGGGGACCGGTGTAGGTCTTGGTTGATGCGTCGTTCTGTCTTTTCAGGGTCTGGATCTCGTTGTAGAGGGTTTCGATCTGGGAAGAATTATTTTGATTATTTTCTATAGCGTGTACAAGGAAAAAAATTATGGAACAGTGAAGTCGGTTTGCTTAGGCAGAACAAAATCTAAAATCTATGATTTATGATAGAAAGAAGAATAAAAATCGTACGCGTTTTTTTATGAAATTAAGCAAACTAAGAGAACGCAAAAATTTTTACTTTTTAATTCAAAAAAATTGCGAGTCTTTTATTATTAAAAATATGGAATTTACTCTTTTAATTTCAGAATGCAGCAACTCCAGTTGCAGGTCAGTATTCAGGGAGGCTGAATTAGTTTTCAATTGGTACTGCTGCAGGGATTCTAATATTTCGAACATTTTTTTGTCCATGTCCCTAGAAAGACTAATGTTTCCTCGATTTGATGGCTTCGAGGGTTTTGGTAGTTTTTTTATGGTGAGGAACGGCATGTCGGAGCAGTCGATATCGTATGGAACTCCTTCTGAGAAAATGAGAATAAAAATTTATTTATGAGTTGATTTTCGTTGTTGGTAATTCCAAACTAGCGATTCGAACAGAATTCAGTCAGTGACACTTCACATTACCGACCCACAATGACCATTATTTGACCATTCATTGTCGTATGACAAATAAGATCGACTTACTTACAAAATAAACTGAGGGACCACATGACAAGACGCAAAAAACATGACGAAATTTTGTAACACAGAAAAAAATGACATTCACGTTGCATTTATATAAACAATTTGTCAGTGACCAAATGTTGTCTGCCCAATTTATTGATAAGAGATAGCATGAACGTCAGTGACTTTGTGATTCCTGACGTCGCGTCCCATTTCTGTTTCCAAAAATGTTGGCAATCTCGGCATCTTTATAGTATATTTCGTAACAAGTGAAAAAAAATGGGTTTTGGCGAGTGGGAGGTTCATATCACGAGCCGAAGACGAGTGATATAATCCCACGAGTTAAAAACCACTTTTTTTCACGTGTTACGAGCAATATTTTTCATCTCAATCTATCGAAAAAGCACTTTTTAGTCACTCGACGCAAAGCGCAGAGTGACTGAAAAGTTACTTTTCCGACACAGCGTGATGAAAAAATTACAATTACTAAAGATAACATTTTTCCAAATATATAAATACCTTGAGTTCTACTAGCAGCTTTTTTCATACTCTTATCGAAACTCCTGTGATCTTGTCTCCATTCGTTCAGAATCTCGCGATCCCTGCGATTTAGCAAACAATGAAATCCCCATCAAAAGTCATTAAGACCCCTCGAGCGAAAAAAAAAACTCTTAAAATGCGAGAAGAACGAATTTTCCATGAAATTTCATCCAAAAACTGATGGAAAAATCTGGGGGATGTCTCAAAAAATCAGTTCTTCTTGTAGAAACTGGATGACGTGATTTAAAAAAAATAATAATTATTCGAACCATTTTTTATCCCCCAAATTTTCATCCACGAGTGCTAAAAATGAATAGCGTAACTAAATAGTTTTCTCCGCATGTCAGAATTTTTTATTCAATTCCCGAGGCCTCTGGACCCCAGCTGATCATCTCACTTGATTCTCTGGATCTCAGCGGCTTGTTTCATGAGCATCTCCCTAACTTTCGCCATCCACTGGATTTTTTCCTCCAGCATAGAACTACCTCCACTACTTCTGCACCTAAATACCACAAAACGTTGAATCTAGATCAATAAAAGAAAGAAGAAAACAAAAACGCAGGGTGGATTGAATTAACGTCGAATTTTTCTAGTTGGGAAATATCCCATCGGTCGATTATCCACCCCCAGATAATTCTCGATAAATGCGAGGATCCAGTCGGGATCGTTGAGCCTCATGGGACGCAATTTCGTCATTATTCGGTCATTCGTCATGACGTCATAGACTCGCTCCTTGACTTTGATATCCTCGAGTTTCTTAACATCGCTAGTAAAATTTCTGTTAATTATTTTGGGAAGTTTGACGCCCTTAGTTTTTTTCTCCTCGACAACCTCGATATTCGCAACAACTCCGACGTCCTTTCTGCTCGGCGTCGACGACCCGTACGACTCCCCCGCGTCGCTCTGACGCTCTCTCATTTTAATTTTGATCTCCTGAAAGTCGAGGAAGCAGTCCCACTCGTCGGGACGACTCGATTGAGTCGAGGAGTTCTGGATGCGCTCTCGACAGTCGTCGCAGATTATGTCGGGGCTTTCGATCATCTTCGAACGGTAATTCAGTTCTAGGAGGTCGTACTCTTTCGAGTGCAGGGCTTCGTACCTGTTGCTAGGCCTGTAGTTTCTAGATTTTTCTCGGGTGGACAGAGTCTTCTGGGTCCTCGGGAGGGCTGGAGTTGACGAGCGACTCAGGTGTCTCGATGATCTCGAGGCGCTGAAGACTGGTGGGTCATCGCAGAGGATAGTCGCCGCTGATTTCACATCTGAAAATGTTAATTATGACAAATTCAGATTTTTCAGAATTTTCCACTGCTGTATCGCATTATTTTGGAGAATTTTTCAAGATTAGAAATTTCATAGAAAAAATGTCTAGAATCGCCGGCCGTAATCGGCAGGTGGGCCCGGTGATGTGGAAAAGTCATCCCCTTAGATCTTAGATTTTTAAATATTTGGTAAATGTCTAGTATGAGTCCGCCGAGTCCTTGCAATTGAATCTTGGTCAGCTATCATGTCTCCACGGCTCCAATGCTCATTCTAAACCTCAATTTGTTGGAAATAACCAAGTTGGATGTCGCGGATTCAAACCAGCGGCGTGGACATGGACAGGAATTTTGGGCCGAGGATTTGTTATTAGTATATTATGCAACATGTGCGTGCTCGTGGGAGGTTGTAACACGAGCCGAAGGCGAGTGTTATAATCCCACGAGCCAAAAAACACCATTACGCATAAGTTCCATACAATATTTTATGTCATCGTGCACGTAATCCGCGATTTAGATAGAATCGCGTGATTACGGGTACCTATGGCATAAAATCCATTTATTTCCTGTCCTTACGTGTAGCCTTTTGGGCTTTTACGTATTTACGCTTCGTACCCCCCGATCCCGCTGTACCGCATTCGTCAAGGACCAAGGGAAAACCTCACCCTGAAGGGAAAACCTTGGCCAGGTACAGTCGTCCCTTTTACGAGACTACTGCTCGGCAGTGAATTGTGAGATCAGACTGCTACAATTTTTTATAAATTTTGACTGCCGGTGACGGGAAGTGAACCCGGGGCATCGGCATGCTAATCTAGCACTCTAACCGCACGGCCACTACCGTTGGGGGATTTGTTATACAAATATCTCGACAGAATAATTTGTAGAGAAAAATTGAAATCTAGTGATTTTTAATTACTTAGAATATGTTACAACTGTTACCTTGGGGAGGAAGGACCGGGTCATTCGGATGCTCCACGTTCCACTCTTTCCTTAGGAAATTCATGGTCGAGGCGAATCCTTGGGCGATTATCTCGGGGGGAGGAGAAGTCAAAGGATTGCCGGCTGTGTGGAGTGTCTTCAGGTTCGGTACACAACCTGCAGAGTAAAAATTTTCATAAATAATCATATTCTCATTGGTTTATTCATACATTTTCCCTTAAACAAGAGGGAATGTCCAAGTGAAGACTCTGGAGTAAGAATAAAAAATTCATTAATTCTCGATGACTTTTTTTTTTGAGGATTCCCTAACAACTGGGGGAGATACCAACCTGGGGCAAATGCCCTGGATTCCCGAGGGAATCTCCTGTGAGAATGGGAATTTAAGAGTTCTCAATTCAAGAGTTTTTCAGGAAAACTTGAGGAGGGGACTTGCGAAACAATTTGTTTAATTGCTTATTGTAAAATATCTAGAGCATTTTACAATATTCGCTGCCATTTTGGTATAAGTAAAAATGCCCATTGAATTAGGGAAACAGAAATACGCACAGAGTTCCAATGGTAATTTTTCAATTCTATTTCCTTGGAGTAGAATAGTTTCCAGGCGCTGATGGTTTTTAATCGTTTCCGGAAGTGTCTTCAACCAGTTATTCCTGACGTCCAGCCACTGGAGGAAGGGCAAGGACGTGAACAGCTGTTGGGGTAATTCATTGAGGCTGTTGTTCTCGAGATACAGCATCTGAAAATCGTATCCTAATCAGGACTTGAAGAAAAATCATGAACATTTCTGAACTCTCTTCCGTATTGAAAAATTCAATAGAAATGTATAACGAAAAATATTTTGCAATTCTGGTGGCATATTTTTTGTAGAATGCCCGCGGTTGAGATTTTCCAACTGTTTTTCCTTAAAGCGCCTACGGAAATAATTAGGAACACATGAGGTAATTCTATAGAAAATATATTACAATAAATTACACAGAAAAATTGGATTTGGGATGATTTGAATTACCGGGGCGACACATTTTGACCCTGTAGTTCTAACGCATTAATTCTCAAGAAGTCGGGAAAAATAATGTAAAACCGGTGTCGCTTATTTAT
The DNA here is from genome assembly GCA_030522845.1 of Psyttalia concolor. Lineage (NCBI taxonomy): Eukaryota > Metazoa > Arthropoda > Insecta > Hymenoptera > Braconidae > Psyttalia > Psyttalia concolor. The sequence continues at coordinate 2,448 of JAPYZM010006522.1, read as the reverse complement.
GAAGATTTTTATGATTACGTTAATAATTTTTCATATTTTCATTATTTTATCCACTACAATCGTGGGAAATTGGAGGTAGGGAGACTTAGAGTCCGTCGATCGTGTCAATTCTTATTTTATTTTGAATCGCCAAATTAATCATAAACAACGCTTCTGAGGGGTCACCCACATAAGTACTATCCCAGTTCAACGCTGCTTTACTTGGAAATCCGCTCGAGCAATACTTCACCCACCCAGCCATTACAGTCGATTTTTCCAAGTATTTTTCTCAGTTTTTTTGGGTAAAAATACATCCAAATCGATGGTCCATTTGTCGCCCCGGTTGTCCTACTCGTCCCCAGTATTTTGTTAGTTAGGGGAGACTGGGGCAAAACGGAGACAAAGGACATTTAAGAAAAAAAAACTAGTTTTTGTCGAGAAAATATCCTTGAGCACTTTCAAATGGCTCAGAATGTAACCACAAAAAGGGACAACCTCTGTCGACGAAAATATTTTGTTGGGCGGGTGGGGGCAAAACTACAATTTTTTCTTTCATAAAAATAATTTTGTTTGACCCAATTTTAAGTTTTAATTATCGACTTTCACCGCATCATCAGTAATTGACAACTAAACTTGAAATGATTTAGTTGTTCCCTATGTTTTGAAAATGAAAGTTTGAGGAATGTTTTGAAGTGATTTTATCTATCTATTGATTTATGACTGTTGTGGGAAGGTATGCATATTCACTAGATTTCGTAATTCTGCCTAATAGAAAAATTAAGACTTTAGTCGTTCAATTTTTATCCATCCAAGCACATATACCCATTTAATTCTGTATTTCTTTCATGATTACAAAAAAAAAAAATGATGAAAATGAAAGAATTTAAAAATCGGGAATATCCAAAAAAAAATATGGTGCCCATTTTGCCCCCATCTCCCCTAGATAACATGATTTCTAAGGTAATTATCTGACTTGTCATTCCGAATTCAACAATTCTATCGACTCACGCGAATCGTTGAAATTTCCTCGAGTAAATTGACGGGAAACTCAATGATCGAAGAGTTCGTCATGTCGCAAAATTCCTTATTGATTATCACATTTTTTTTCGGAACCGGTGACATCAGAATCAGCGGCTGTAGTCCGCCGGTTCCCGCGGCGCTTAGCCTTGATTTTTTTCTCGTCCTCTTCTTCGTTGACATCGTAGAAATATCGGACGAACTGTCCGGAATCCCATCGTCGGCCACTGCAAGCTCAGTTGCCTCATCTTTTCCATCTCTGTCGGGGATTATTAATCTGGGAAAGCCAGGCTTAACCTCTTCGGAAACTTCTTTCGGCGAATTCTCCACTTTCAAATCCACTTCGTCATCATCAAGGATTTCTTCGTTGAGATCAACATCGGGGAATTCCCTCCAAGACTGAGGGAGGCCGTTAGCAGCTCCAGTAACCTCATTTGGATCTTCAATCTGAGTCTATGACGAGTGGAGAACAATTTCATTTTACCAGAATTTCTCCTGTATTGTTTTAGAAAGTAAGATCAAGAAAGGAAGAAAATAAAAAATGGAATTATGGGCAAGATTGAGATGCGTGAGAGAGGGGAAAATTGGATGTACAGACGCCAAATGTCGGGTAATAAGTTACGAAATGGTAATGAGACGAAAAGCTTCAGATAGAGAATAGCGGGAAGCCCTGGAGAGGTGAAGGAAACATGAAGAGGAGCAGGAGGACAATGACAGAAATCCTAGCAAATGAAGTGAGCATACGACTCTCCAATAAATCCACGAAGCAGAAAACAATTGAAGGTAATTTAAAAAAATTGAAAAGTATTCAATTGAACCTATTGTTTCACCTGAGAGCTCTGCCCAATCCCGAGAGCATCCTCGCCATTCGAATTCCCATTGGCATCTCCATCCAGTGCTCTCTCCTCCTCCAGCTCTCTCAGAAATCCCTCGTGAGTAGCCAGTGCCTTTTCCTCTCTCCTCTCCGCTCCGAGCCCGTAATAATTACTCAACAAACTCCTCGTCAGGTTTTCCATTATCACTTTTCAATTTTCACTCTTACAAACCCTGTCAACGATTTGTTTATCCGTCACCCGGACAACAATTCTTCTCGTTTGTTAGATCGATAACTTCTTCGCTGGATCGCTGAAAAAATTACTCTCAGACTTATTGGAAAAAATTGAATTCCGAATAAATTGAATTATTGAAGTACTTCAAAATATGTGAATAAACGAACTATTTTATTTAACTGACAAGTTTTCAGTTGAATTTTATTTTTCACTTGTTACGAAATATACTATTTCAGCACGCTGTATCGGAAAAGTAACTTTTCCGTCACTCTCCGCTTCGCGTCGAGTGACTGAAAACTACTTTTTCGACACATTGAGATGAAATAGTATATTTTGTAACAAGTGAAAAAACAATGGCTTTTGGCGAGTGGGAGATATTACGAGCCGAAGGCGAGTGATATAA
>JAPYZM010006518.1:0-11830 GCA_030522845.1 Psyttalia concolor | reverse complement strand
TTTTTTTAAAGGAAATTTGAATATTTATTGCATGACAGAATCTCTTACAGCCTTAAAACTTTGATCGTTAATTTTTGCCTCATTAAAATGGTTCTTGAACACGAAAATAATTTTTTTTGCTGCCATGGATTTTTGGTAGTACAAAAAATTTGAAACTCATCTGGGAGAATCCGTGCGGATACGAAAAAGAGGATCCCCGAATCTAAAACTCATCCCCCATTTAATAGTAAAATATACTGGATTCAATTATATTTTATACCAGATTTTGGTTCCGTGAGTAAGAATAATTCGTGGCTCAATGCGAATCGTCAACAATTATTAGCCAATGGTCCTTGACATGCTTGTAATGACGTGCCGCGAATATCAAATCTGATTGTGGGGCATTGGTCAGGCTGTGGGACATTTTCGTGAGATCCACTGGCATACCCACAAGTTGATTATTTCGCAGATCTCGGGGATTCGTCGAAATTGCATAATGATTTTTTATCACGATCGCCGGGACGTCGGCGATGGATGGAAAAAACCGTTAGGATTGTTAGGCGATCAGTTATGCAATTTTTCGAATTTTAACGTTGAGAGGATATTCAACCTTGGGAATGGATAATACTTGCGATTATATGCTTCTGGTTTGAAATTAATAAGTGAATGCAGTTCATCAATGAAACCGTGATTCTACGTTAGGAGGGAAATTGGTCTTTTATTTTGTTATTCCAAAAATGAGATTAAGTTGCTCAATTCGACAAGTGGGAACCGTGGGAAAAAAACGGGAGAATATATTAGTGTAAGTCATCAATTTACCTTAATAACATACAAAGAATTATTGTTTCTTATGAAGAGACTTTTCTCTCGCTTTGACGATATTTGTACTAAAAAATTTTTGAGAACGGGAATGAACGTTTTTTAATTAACCTCTGAGTCTTTCGTCTGTAAGCTGATATGAAAGATTTCAAAGTTTAGCTGTTACCGAGGCGATCAATCTATAAATGCCATTCATTAACGGAGCAAAAATAAATAATTTTGCTTGAAGAAAATTCTTCACCTTAAGGGAGTTCCTCAAGTCCCAATGTGTTCACTAATAAACAAGAAATTGTCAATTAAAACCAATGACAAAACATTTTAAATCGCCTAGCTCCTCTTCAAATTTCGGGTGAGAACTATTCATTCTCGAAATGCACGTGTCGCAATGAAAATCATTAAGCTCTGCTGACCTTCACGATACCCACGAGTGGAGTCGTCGATATGAGAAAAATTTTATCCATAAAATCAACAATATCAAAAGAGGAGTCACATATGCAGACGGTCAATCATTCTGATCTTGGGATTGAGTGGAGATCCTGCTGAAATTGAAAAGTTGTGTGATTAAAAGGTGGCCTTCGTGAGGTCTTTCCACTTGTGCACACTTTTACAAAATTCGACTGACCAGTCGACGTTTCGACATTTTTACACAACATAAAAATGTACTCGAAGAAATTTTCCCAAGTCCTATCTGACTCATTATTTGCAATCATAATTCCCTCAAATGATTATATGATCTCCAATATTTTTCGTAATTTCGGATGTAAGGCACCCCTTTTTCGGATGTAATTTAATTTCTGAGCGAACGTGTCTCGCAAAAAATAAAAACAATAAGTTAACAAAACTCCTTAGAGTCTTTTATTGGTACATAGTGAAGTATAAAAAACAATAGTTATATATGTATACATATATATATTAAAATTTCCTAATCAATAATCATTGAGCAAAAACTGGAAAAACTATAAAACGTCTAAAACGTGTCTTCTGAATCGCCTGAAATACTTCAATTCAACACTTGATATGCAAAATAACTTCCTACGAGTTCTCGACCCTGTTGTTGGGTTGGCCAGGGCTTTGATCTATACGCGACCAATTGTCAGTCTCATCGCCTTCAATTTCCTCCTCACTAGCTCCAGGAGATATATGGATAACACTGAAACCAGCAAATCAAGCCATCAATACTTTTCTGTTAATCAACTGCCTGGTAACATCATTACTTACATTATTAAAAACATAACGGCAATTTGCGTGGCAAAGGTCAGCCAATAAATAGCATTGGGAACTGTGTAATAAGCGACATTGTATAGTTGGGAGTATAAAACACCACTGAACAATGGAACTGCATTATCGCACACTGCAAGAACAGCAAAAACTTTTCCTAAAAACGTATTAAATTGATTAAATTTCCTCGAATTTATCCGCTAAATTAATTGTGTAAGTTGATACTCTACCTCTTTCATTAACGGGAACTACTTTCGAGGCCATCGATCGCAGAACAGGTGCGACGACGGGTCCCAATGCGGCGACAGCGGCGCCTGTAATAGCAATAATGAGAATTTAAGGATTGGTTCTGAGGAAATATCCTTTAAGAGTTATAAATTCTGCATAAAAATGATGCTAAGAAATTGATCATTTACGGTTCGGCTCCCTCTGGTTTTTGAACTGCAATTGTTCCGTGAACTGTTTTTTTCTATTTTAAGAATGTGAAGGATAATTGAACAATGTCCATGACTTGGAAATCTAACATGAATCTCCTCTCGAAGTGATATCCTACTGAGTTTTGCAACTTGCGCAATAAAAAATGGCTTCTGTCAGCCATTACTTCAAAACTGAATTGGGCGAAATTGCCTTAAATCGAAAAATTTATGAGTGCGCCTTATTCAAGCTTTGTGGAGGTTCACCACATGGCCCGGAGCCCGTGGCCTTCTGTGAGGCAAAAGCTAAGGAAGAGATATCGAGAGTTCTCTAGATGGACATTAATGCCCGTTTTCCCCGAAATTTGTCTTTTTATTTTTGTGCTACTTATTGAAATATCAAATTTCATTAATAAAACTATTCATCAGGAGAAAGGAAATGTTTCCAGTTTCGGAAAATTATAACTGACGAATTTCTATGAAAACGGGGTCAACCGAATACCTCGGGAATAACTATGGGAATGGTAAAAAAGTCGTTTGCCTACTTTTTACGAAAGATTTTCTATTGGACATCTTATTTTTCACATTGTGAATCTCATATTCAGTCGCCCGTAAAAATATATGAATTTATCAAACATGATGAAAATTGTCGAACATCTTGAAAAATTGAATTCAATCTATTAACTGGACTCGACCAAGCCATTAGTAATTACATTTGGCTATGTCGAAGTGAAGAACGGTTTTTCAAGGTATCTAACAATGCCTGAGACCAGGAGAGAAATTGCATTTTCATGTCGTGCCTCGACATACATGAGATATTTCTTCAGTCCTTGTGTTCAGAGTGAAAATACTCTCGTAATATCTTGTTCCATTTTCTATAAAAAATATATAGTTGAGTTAAACGAGTTTACAAAGTGGTTTCGGTCAAGTAAAAAAGTTAATACTTCTTCATATAGTCTAAAAAGAAGCGTTGGCAGACGACAAGTCGCAAGCCACATTGAACATGTTAATTATTATTGCATGAGCAAACAAAAATTAGGCTCAATGACACATTTTTTTCTATAATAATATAATATAACATAATTTTCCCTTTCCTTGTCGTTCTGTACCTAATTTGATAGTCCAATGTGTGCGGAAATATATTTTTCAAATGACTGCATATAGAAAAAGTTTCACTGAGACAAGTTTTAATTGTGGAATTGCGGAATTTGCAAAACTCAACAGTATATCTTCTCAAAAATTTGTTGGTAATAGCCAATGAACGAGCGATCTTAAAATTCGCCGTGAACATTACCTGCGTAGAATACATTGGGCGTTAATGCGGAAGCAAAGAGAATTCTGCCGGCAGCATGGGACAGTGCCCCGAGGACAACTATGTATGTATCCCTCAGGCCAAGTACTCTACTCAAGGTCGGAGCGCCGACGAGCATCGCTAGATGACAAAAAATTATTGAATTTTTAGTGAAATTTTATACGCAAATAAAAAGAGATAAGTGGATATGCTTTTTCAATCCTATGCACTGGCATATCTTGATAGACGGAGTAAAATTTTGTTGTTTTCAAATATCCAGTTACTCCAGAAACGCATTTGTTCTCTTAATATCGTATTACTACATTTGAGTTGCTTCCAGGGAGTTCGAATTGGGTTTCATTTATACCATTTATACTATTCTAAAAGACGATGGTGATAGTGATAAGCTTGATCGAAGCTTTCTCAATAACTATTGCAATTGCAAAATTAATCAAAGTACTTCTCATTAGAAAATACAAAATTTCGAGAAAATTAATTACCATTGAAGAAGTTTATTGAAGGTAATTCATAAAATAACAATTTTCTGAATCAGCATTATCTCAATTGAAACCTACTCAGTATCCCCTGAGAATGACTCAGTTGGAACAATACGATTTCCGAAGACTAAATAGTTCTATAAACTCACTGAATACTTGGCAAAAATAATTCCTGTTGTCACTATAATAAATAATTTTGACATCCATGCAGAAAACTAAGGATTTCATTCAGCAAAATATCAACTTTCTGGTGTCTCAACAACTGAAATTATTTTCTCAGAAGTAAGTTTATTGTTCATAAGTCTAATGATACCCACCAGCAACAAAGAGAGTCGACTGGAATGTCCTAAAGTTACTAAAATCCTTCACATCCCAGTTGAAAAATCGCTGAGTATACAGATAACTCATCGGTTTTTCGTCCCGTTGAAATGTATAAAGAGTCATTGCAATGAAGAGGATCCACAGATGAAGTCTAGCGAACTTCGGGCGCTTGCTGGTCAGGGTCTTAACCGTCGCAACTATGTGCTGTTTATCGAAAAAGTCCGTGAAAGGATTATCACCATTGAGCGGTTGTTGACGTGGATTGGTCTGCCACTTGAGAATGATCAGTGAATAGATAATGGAGAGAACCAGTAGAGATGTATTAATAGCAAACATTATGGCATAAGAACCGCTGAAGATACTCCTGAAGAGATACGATCCTAGGGCGATTCCTAAAAATAACGCAATCGGAAATTAATATCGACATAAATTACTAAAATAATCATCAATGATGTTAATTTACCTGTTGGCATTGTGCTGAGATAGATAATGTCTAACAATGTAACCCGAAACGTCCTTCGTTGGACAGAGGACACATCAGAAATGTATGCGAAGCAACTTCCAAATATTGCGACGTCTCCTCCTAGCATTCCCATCGGGATACTCGCAGTGTAAATAATCATGAATACATCCCATTTTGGCATTAGTGCATTAACCACCACCATACCCGAATAAACGACTTTCCCCAGCAGACCAATGACTAGTGGTAATTTTCTGCCCCTCCTATCACTCCAATTTCCAAAGAATAGCGCCAAAATTATCGGCACAACGTGACCGGCGATATTGTTCCATTGGTGAAATTCCGACACCGTCAGCTAAATTCATCATATATCACTGTACAATATCAACAAGATCCACCAAACATTCTAATGTCATCTGTTGCCAAGTATTGATACTATGGTATTTCAAGTAGATAAAATTCTCCTAATCGACTAAATGCCTAGTTGCGTTTGTAAAGAATATTTCTATCTTTGAACTATTTTTCTTACGTTACATGATCGCAATGGGAACTTTTCCATTTGCTCAAAATCCAAAAATATTTATTGAAAATTAAATAGCTAAATTGTTTGAAATCTCTTTGTCTTCTTTATGAGGTCTGGTTTAACAGGAAAAGTGCATCACCTGGACTATATCCTTAACGGTTTTATTGGCGCTGATATTCTTGCAGACCTCCTCCGAAAATCCATGGTTTACTCGACAAGCCTTGTGGACAAAAAAGGCTTGCTCTACCACGGATGTTATCATGTAAGCCATCATATAGAGCCACATGGTGGGCTCCACGGACACGTATTTTACCCATCCGAAGTATTTCTCCAGGACTCCGTGCCGAGGATGCTCCCCAACAGTAGGCTGAAACATAATTGAAGTCTGAAAACTTTCATGGCACACTTTAAAAACGAGAGTTGAACCTATGAACTATTTCGTAACAGTCAGAGATAACGCATTTCTTCTATTTGACAATATTGTTGACACAAGCAATGCAGAGCTGATGCAGTGGATGAAGAGGTAGTCACCTACGTCTAATTGCGATTGTGTTTCCATGCTCGTAATCACCAATTATATGAAACTATTCAATAAGGCCCGAAAAAACCGGGAAGATTCCCAATAGTTTTGTCGCTTCCAGCAGACCAATTCATCCGACACTTTTCTTACTTCCAATCCAACTGATCACATGTACGACCACATCCTCTCTAGAATACCATATATTTTATGAACGTCGAAAGATTACCGCTAATGTTTTTTTTATGATAATATTAGAATGTAATTTGATATTTTTATGATTGATAAGAAACTCACCATGCCTATACATTTTAGTCAGGCAAACTGATCCCCTCTCGGATAGGATTATTCAGGTCTCACTTTGAGTGGGATTGATTACTTATCGCGTAATTGACGTCAGTTGTATCTACATTGATTTAATGACAACGATGTAATAATGGTGTTTTCAAGTTGATTATGATTTTTCGTTACATTGTATAGCAAGATCATGTGATGAAAATCTACTTACGTATTACGAAATACCGGAAAATCTTTCATTTGGTACGTCTGGTATGGAACTTTAGCATGACAACAACAAATTCGGAAGTTGATAAATGGTTGTAATTACGTATTTCGGCGTTGATAACCGCCATTGTGCTACACTTTCAATTAGCACCATTCAATTCATCAAATGCATGGTTGTTTTTCATTGAATGTGTGAACGAACAGTTTGCAATCATCGAAGCTGGTACGACACTGCCAACCACGTGTTTAAGCGAAGGTACCTCAGGATATATATACCGCCGGTAGCACGATGCGCACGCAGCCACTCTGCGATGTCTCGGGGAAGGGGTAAATTGTAGAACTATTATCTGACGAGATCTACTGAAGTCGGCACCACGTCTCATTTTCTTGGGTATCTCCACTAAACGTAATTGCCACAGGTCCCCGCTAGTAAAAGTGAAAGAAAAAGTTATGCATAAACAAAGGTACTGTTTCTTGCTTTTTTATTTGTTTCTTTTTTGTTTGTGAAACAGGTGACGTGTAATCAATGCATATTTCTTGGCCATTTTTGATAAAAAGAGGTTAATTGTATTTATTTCCAAATTTGAGGAGTCCACGAGTCTTGGAGAAGTGTTGAGGGACTCTTCTTGGTGCTGGTGGAGAGTATTTTTAATACAAAAAGCATTTGTTTTAGGTTAGATGTGCATTGTATACAGAGGACTTCTCCCACATTTTCTGTCACGGTTAAGATGAAGGGACGACAATTTTTGACCATGTATTTCCAATGTATTTTTCCTTAGGAATTGGGTGAAAATAATAGAAAAATCTACCTCATTTATTTATTAACATTTTGATGATTATTTGATAATTTTTCATGTTTTTATTATTCTGTCCATGACCGGGAGGTTCTGCGGGGGGGTTATCAAGTAATTCTATGTTTAATCAAGAAGCTATAAACAATGTTCGAAATATCTAATCTCTAGTATAGCGAACACACATAATGAATATCTCACCAAATACTTACTGCAGATTTTATAAATTATTTTTATCGGTTTCCTTGGGCAGAAATATATTACAATAGATGATCAAAGTTTTTCACCCTGGTTATCATAATCGTTCCCATTTTCTCAATATCCATATAACCTAGTACAAATTCCTTTTCCACCAACACCGAGAATACTCTTCCAGTCCTTCTCCGAACCTTACACTCCTTAAATTGCGAAATACATATATTAACCTATATTAACATCTTTCTATTGAAATTAGCCAAGAAATATGCATCGATTACATGCCACCTGTTTTACCGATAAAACAAAAACAAGAAACACTACCTTTGCTTTTTTGACTGCCATTGAACACACAGCGTTTACTGATTTAGTCAGTGCAGCGAGAAAAAGGCTATTAAAACTGATTGGATTGAAGATTTCTCTGTTTAGGTGTTTCTGAGAGGCAGACCCACTTCGCAATATATTGCCCATCGATCGTCCCTTGCTTGCGCAATGTACGGTAACTATCCAGTCGTGTTCTTTTTGATACATGTCGTTTCTTGGATCTTGCGAAACCAGTTTTGTTTTTAAATTCTTTTATTCAACTTTCATTTTTCTCAACGTTGTTTCTTACCTGTACTTGTATATCGGGATTACCAGAGACTATTGTATATGAATGAAAGGAAGAAGAGTGTTCCAGTAATTCCTTATCTGATTTTATTCAAAAATTCATCATGAACTTGATAAAATTTGTCCATTGCACAATTAAAAGATCGCAAACAGTTTCATTGCACAAATCAATGATAGCAATAGTTCTTTCTTTCAGAAATTATTTCAATTGTTTGTTAGGCCTTGAAGAAACGTCAAACATTGTTTACAGATTTCTGTTTAATCTAAATAATCTAAATCATTCATTAAAATTGTAATAATACTATTTCTTTTCACTAGAATCATTTTTCTTTATTATTGACTATTAGGTGGGACTTGAAGTACTTTCGAGTCAATATTTATCGTAATTCGTTTTCCTTGATTCAAAATACGCACTGTATTATCCTTTTAAACTTAAATATAATTGTGTTGATTGAGCATTTAGCTCTTCGCCAAAGCACAAATAGACTAGTAATTTGGACGCTTAAATATTCGATTGACAGTTAATAATTTTCCTCATTTGTTGGGCATATACAGACAATTTAAATGTACTTACAATAGAAGTTTATACGTATTAATTAACATCTTTATCACATATGTATTCTTAAGTACGCGTGAGACATTCACATTTTGATACTTAAATCTAATGCTTCACATTTAACCAGTCAGGCACATTGAAATAGCACACGCTCTGCCAAAACATTGATGATATCGCATATACCACATGATAACAATGCCGAAGCATATTCATCGCTGTGGTAATGTGATACACTCAAATAGTATGAGATTCCATTCTCTCAATATGAATTTGAAGAGCGCCATAAATATATTTTCGTCTTACTTCACATAGATAGCGCATAGAAGTTTCTCTTTATTTTCGCTTGAACTTGCAGTTGAAGGTAAACAATATGCATTCAAATTTTCTTCTTCCCTCCACTAGATAAATATCTTCAACTTTATCCGTCTACAATCCGTGGTCCCCAGACATCATGAAATTCCAATCGAAGCAACGATCATATAATCGATCATTCGTTGTATTAAACTTCACCAACATGCCATAATCCAATTCCTCATATCTATTGACTAGAATACATTTTTTTTTTGAATATTTATTAGCACCAAAAATAATTGCGCCATCAATGCGCATGGAATGTGCGGAAAATGTTAAAATTGAATTATCTGTTTCATCTAAAAATAAATATTTTTTTGTCTTATGTACCTATTGTTTAACAAAGAGGCCTGTTCCGTAACATTGGGACTAGTAATAGACAGTGTAATTACCATAATTAAATGTTATTTACAATGGCAATGTGTAGGCATCATGGAAGAACTCATCAATTACTTCTCAGCCGTTAATATAATTTGGTGATTCTGATCAGAATTTTCAATTGAGAAATTTAATATTGAAATGATCTAGTATCAGTCATTGTGGACTGCTGCTAAGTCTCGTCTTCTCAATGTTAACCGTCGATAGTGCAGAATGCACAGAGAGCTTGCTTATCACTCAATGGATCTCAACATTCTAATCTACCATTTGCCAGTTTCCACAATTTGACGATCCATCTTTAGACAGAGGGTAAATATATTCATGTCTATTTAACACGCATTCGATAACAATCAACCTGGCAGTACAGACAGTTCCGAGCACAAATCCATATCACTTGATTCGCCGAAAGAGTATGAGTGTAACTACTCTACAAACTAGAATAAAAAATATACATATTTCACTGGGCAAATGTGCGTAGTTTCATCCAAGTTGCACTGCCTCAAACCTCTCCATCGATCATTCCAAGGTCCTGATTGATCAGAAATGAAGGTCCCCCGGAAAATTGGTAGACTTCATGAATGATTAAGTTGCATCTCCACTTGCCCTCCATCACTCGTAGAAGCCCAGTCTCCTCCACGACGTTTTTAATTGCCCCGTGCGTCATTAAATCTAGAAGTAGTACATCGAACATCAGTCAGTTATATTAACCGATAGAATAGACATCTCCCAGACATCCGGATTATCACGATGAATCAGCCCATTAGTCCTCTCACAATGTCAGTCCATGACTTGAATTATTCATCTTCTCCACATGATTATCGAGATGTCCAGCATCATTTTCCAGTATAGTAGTCATCTTAGCCGGATCCTTGGGTCCATCCAGAAAATACGTGACCATGCTTCCCTTTCCCTTAACTTGAATAGTGCCCCGACAGGTGAGTGGATACCCCTTAGGATACAGGATATCACGAACCTCTTGGGTCACCTGAATGCCGTCAAGTACACCCGTTGAATCCATTCTCGATGCAACATTGACAGCATTACCCCAAATATCATACTGCGGCTTACGTGCACCAATCACTCCGGCCACGACAGGTCCTATATTGATCCCCACCCTCATCTTGAAGTTATTGAAACTGTGCTCATTCACGTAGGCCAATTGATCGCGTATACGTAAAGCATAATCAGCCATTGCTGTCACGTGTTTGAAGTCTCTCGTGTCCCGAGTACTCTTCGTGAGGCCTTAATTAAAAGCATTAAAGAGTGATATTAATTAAAAATTGTTACACTACACCATTGAATATTAATTAATAAGATGTCATAATACCTGACGCGGCCATGTACGTTGACCCAGTGCTTTTGATCTTTTCAATGTACTTGAATCGCTCCTCAGCGAGTAATTCATCAAAGTCAGCAATGATTTCATTCAACAGCCGCAAGCACTCAACTCCTTCGTTATTAGCCTCCAGCTCTACATAGAATTCCGAAAAGTTGGGAATGGACGCAAACATTATGCAGACAAAGTCACATTGTTCATGATAGAGTTCCTGCGAGATGGTAAAATATAGATGAATGCATTATGTGAGAATAAATTCGGATGAACATACGATAATTACTAACGTCACTGTTGAAAGTGGAGAGAAAGTGTGTTGCTACATGCTCTGGTAAAATGTTAGCAAGTAGTTTCTGGTTGTAGGCTTTGAGATGCTCCATCTCTTCCTTCTCCTCGGTTGCCTGGAGTTTCCACAGAAAGTCAAGGCGATAAGTTGCTTCGGTATGTTGGGAGTGTGCGACGAGAAAAGCCATGAAGAAAATCACCAGAACACCGGCCAGCCATCTACCAGTCTGATCGATGGTTTCCTCGTTGAGTGCTTGATATATACTCACGGATAAATAACAAGCCACTACAATACTCAATACCGCCACTTTGAAGACTGATGTGAGTATCTGATATACAGCGCATGTTATCATTACAAGCATCACCAGCACTGGAAACAGCTGCAATTCAAAACAAGGGGATCACCGTATTTCAGGAAAATTAATGTAATTACAGGTGTTAATGAATTAGCAATATAGTTCTCCATGGATTCGCCATTGTTGATAGGTTTATTTTGCCGCTTATTGACTTTGTTATTCCTGTTATTAATCGAGATATTGACGAAACATTTTGTTTCTAGTTTGCTTGTTAATGGGAGCTGCGTAAACATTCACATTCAATTTGAGTTATAGTAACTAAATACGGTCCTCAAAGACAGCGTGTACAATTTTTAGATGGCGTTTACATGTCTGAATACACCTAGTCTTTTTTTAAAAAACATCTATCGAATGTCATGATTTTTTTCATTACGCCGTGTCGGAAAAGAAACTTTTCAGTCACTCTTCGCTTCGCGACGAGTGAATAAAAAGTG